>APFE031473756.1:0-41135 GCA_000404065.3 Pinus taeda
GCTATTTAGTAACAGAGTAATTCCAAATTTATTATTACAATAATATGTTTAATATGTATTTGGATATGGTATAATAATCATTTTTCCCAATCATTTAAAGTAAATTTAATCGACAAAAAGAAGTATTGGCTTTACTAAATGGTCAATTTGATTTTTATTTAAATTAAAGAAGTTGATTAAATAATTGATAAATTTACATTTTCATTTTTTTTAAGATTTTATATTCAAATATAAAGTAAAATAATTAAATTTTCAATAGAAATTTTATATCTTAATACAATGAATATTGTTGGAGAAGCAAGGAAATAGTAAATTTTAGGAGTTATACATTTTAAAATGTGATATTTTTTTAAGGACGTTGTCACAACATCAAAGTACAAGTGGGTATAATTCAACATCCATAGAAATATAAAGAAATAAATAATAATATTCATTCTTATATATCAATCTAGAAGAATACTTATATATAGCCTTAAAGTATTATTAACTCCCTTGAAGTGGGGAAGACATAATCAACTTTGATTTGTGACAACATGCATTTAACTCCTTATGTTATACCTCCATGCGGATTGGGCAATTATCATGGTTAATGCGACTAAATAATCAAGTGTCTAGTTAACCTCTTGATCAACTCTTGATTGTCAACTCATTGCCTCTAGAAGATTTATAGGTGCAATGAACCTATTGTTTTAACATCTCCATCTCCACATGACCTCCCCCTCACCCTAGCACAATTTTCTAGAGATTCAAGAGGTGAAATTATCTTCTTTGTACAACCCTCATAATTGCAATGTCTTCAAGCCCAGGCATAGCCCAAAGTTTCAAAAACATAACTTTTATTAAATGATTCGTAACAATATCAATTATTTGATCATATGTCTCAAAATAAGCAAGAGACACAATGTGTTATACCAACTTACTCAAATAATGAGTATGCAATTCCACCTACTTCATTTCACTAAGAACAACAAGATTCTCCACTACTTGTATTGCACTCCAATTGTCACAATACACTACAATCAATTCCTTGGTGTGAAATCCAAGCTCACTCATGAGATTGTAGATCTACACTATGTATGTTCCAACATTAACTACACCATGATATTCTACTTTTATGGTTGAAAGGGAGACCATATTCTATTGTTTACAAGACTAAATTATGGGTTTAGAGCCATGATGAAACACATACCCAAATGTGGAATTCCTATCATCTTTATCTCCAACCTAATCCAAGTCAATGTAAACAACTAATTAGTTCGTAGTTTTACTGCAATATTTCGTACAAAACTAATAAGTAACCTTCATAAAATGAACAATTATTTCTGCAACTTTTAAGTTTGCTTCCCTTGGATCTTAAGAGAATTGAGAAACCACACTAACAACTAGAATAGTAAAAGGTTGAATATGGGTTAGAAAATGAGACTACTAGAGAATCAAAGTCTTTAGTAAGCTTTATCATAAACTAGTAGAGTGGAGCACATGGTTCAAAATGGAACATTTTGAACCTTTGTAATATATTTAGAACATATTATGGTTGAGAAATAAACATATTGTTATCACTTTGTAAGACTTGGAAGCCTAAAAAGAAACATAGTAGACCAAGGTCATTCATTTTAAACGTATCTACTAATTATTTCTTCACACCCAAAATTAAATGAGCACCATTGCCAATAATGACTAAATCATCAACATAAATTGTAACAATTAAAGTTTCATAATCTACATGTAAAACATAGATAATGTGATCTAATTCACATCATTAAAAATCAATCTTGAGGAAAGACCAATCAATCTTCTCATACCATGCCTTGAGGTTTGTTTCAAACCATACAAGGATTTCATCAGTTGACATATAAAGATGTGATAAGAATGTAATAAATTTAGCGAAGAGATAAAATATTCACCTAGAGAAATTAAATATTAAAACACATGCAAACCAACTTAACAGAATTCCATTAGCCCTTGGCCAAAGCCCTGGCCAAGGCATCCAAGTGAGCCTTCACTGCTTACCCCCCAGACCTACATTACAATGAATTTTTCCTGGCCTTTTAAAAGCTCCATTACATGCAATCCCCTGGGAAAAAAGCCATGGGTACACTATACCACACGGACAAAACCACCACTGTTTAACCTGAATAATTTTGACTCTATCCCCACATCAAGTTTACCTAACATTCCCCTTTAAACCTTGACTTAGGATTTCCTTGACTAAATCTAGCCAAACCTTCCAAGTGAGTCAACCCCCCTCAAAGGTTATATTCAGGGTATCTGTTGACTTGGTATTCCCCCTATCACCTAGTTCTAACACCAGAATTTACTAGAAATTACCCATGGGTACATATTCCTTATCAGGTCTTATAGTGGTATGCCCATTTCTGTGCAATAAATTTGAACTCAATCACAATAATATTTTTTTTTGTTTCTCTCCCTTATATGACCATCCTCTTATTTTTGGCACATTTGATGCTCCTCTGTTTAGTTTCTCTGCTCTTAAAACTAATAAGCCACATGTGCTCATACCATGATCAATGTCCTACATAATTTCCATCCGCTAATTTAAGGCTTTGAAACTCTAATCATTTATTTTCACCCACTCATAAAGCTAAGGATGACCTAAAATCCCATCACCCTATTTATCATTCTAGGTGCTATCATTTTGTTGTGTAGATTCCTATGGGTAGAATCATGCTCCCACTAGATTTAGTGCCCTCAATAACCCATAGCACGAGTATGTCATTACCTTGAGTTCATTATAATTCCTTTATGTCTCTGACAATTTTAGTTGTTATCACCTTAAAGGAATTATACTTCTTTTGTGCCTCCATTAATTCCAGCCACTACTACCTCTCTATACATACATGATTCAAAATCCTGACTTGTTACCAAAATACCCTCTGACAGTAGGTTCTTTGAGTCTTGAGATCAAATCTTGCAGATACAGTTCTATAGGGAGTGTATTTTCTTCTCCTGATCTAGATGATAGTCATGTTTTCCTTGGAAGAGTCCATGTCTGGCTTATCATTGTCTATAAAAAACCAATATTCTTCTTTCATGATCGCTATTTTTTTTTTACTTCAAGGATGAGGTGCACGGTACAACATATTTCTAGATAATCCATATATTTAAAGATAACCATAAATAGGCATGTCAATGATAGTTGAACCCGGGTGGGGAGGTTATCATTAAACCCTTTCATGATCGTTATTTTCTCTTAGGGTTATAGTTGCAATGTAGATGTGCTCGCAAATTCTTATAACATATGCAGGGGATTCCATTCTGTTATTGTTCAATAATGGTGAGCCAAGGCATTCCGCCTCTACAGGAATGCATATACTATTCACATGTTGTCTTATCGATGGGAGAAACGCCCTCTTGAATAGATGCATGTTCAATATCCATGTATATCTTCTATCATAATTCCTCCATTAAAGTGTCGAGGAGAGAGTCCCCTAGCCCTAGGTTGAACGCCACTTGAGTTATATTTGATAGAAACATCACCATGCTTTGGCAAAATCACGATCTAAAATAGTAAATTTATGTCTTTTCCTTGATGTTTTAATGGTATTTACCATGGGAGATGTTGTGATGGCCTCAAATTTATGGATATCTATGTACTAGCTTCAACACCTTCACCATGCCTAGTGCCACTCCCTGCACCACCACCGGAACTAGCTCTAAAGCTCACAAGAAAAACCACAACCTTGTTATTTTAATCCAATGTTCAACACAAGCATTATCCGCCAATGCCTTTAGTGTTGTAGTGCTTGTTTGTAGTCTTCAGGGTATCAAACAATGTGGATGTCACCAGCTTTGATTTCTTTCATGACATTTTATTCATCAAGCCATATAAAACCTTGGCAATAGAGGCATCCATATGAAGCCAATATATGGCTTTGATACCACATTTTAGAAATTTATCAAAGAGATAAAATATTTACTAAGAGAAATTAAATATTAAAACAAAATATGCAAACATCAAAACCGTTTTTACCATAGGAAAACCACAAATCTAGGGAAAAATCCAACCTAACCGAATTCCATTAGCCCTTGGCCAAAGCCCCGACCAAGCTGGCCAAGTGAGCCATCATTGCTCACCTCCCTAGCCTACATTACAATGAAGTATTCCTAGCCTTTTAAAGGCTCAATTACATGTAATCCCATGGGCAGAAGACCATGGGTACGTTGTACCATGCACCCCAAAACCACCATTGTGTGAACTTTGACTCTATCCTCAAGTCAAGTTTACCTAACAAAGAATAGGAGCGTACTTAGTGGAGCATTTACTATATTAATGAAGGACAGTATATAGTTAATCATTTAATACCTTAATGGCTAGATATTCATTTTAATACTCAATAGGATTAGTTAGCATTCATTAGTTTGTAATAGTTGACATTACCAACTTTAATCTAAGATTGTAATATTTATTTATAAAAGTTTATTTGAATGATTATGATATGACTCTTTTTCCACCAATTGTTTTATTTATTGATATTCTTGTTGGCTTCATAGATACCTCCCTTATTTTTGGCCTATCATATTTCCATCCTTCTCAAATCCTATGGATTGCTCCCCATAATTATCCTTAATGATATCATTAGGTAAGAAAGAATTTGTTACAACCATCTAATATTCCACCCAACCAAAACAAGGACCAAGCAAAAGAATTAGTTTATTAGAGTTCATCTTTGTAACATGGATAAAGGTTTCAATGTAGTCAATGTCCTCTTGTTGAGACTCATTAACCTAGCTAGCGGGTGGGCTAATAATGGATAGACCAATCCAACTGTGGTTTTAGTACGAGAACCTTGCCTGCTAAGTAGACTGCCCACCTCTAGGTTGTGTAACTTATTAACCTGTAGCGGGAAACATAACAAAGAGTGTCCATCCTGGCATAATGACATGGATTTTCCACCAAGGCTAGTTGTAGGCCACATGGTGCCCTTATGATGACATGGCATGTAATGAGGAAATGATGTGGTGATGACGTGATAAGCGGTATCATCTAGTTGGTTTCACTCCCCACCCCCTTGAAGTAGGTTATAATTCTTTTCATTTGGGGTGAAATCACTTTTATTGGCCCACAAATATGGAGAGTTGTATCACCTATTTTCTTATAGAGTGGGTGTTTAGTAGTATAGGTAACAATGGTATGTTATATGCTTTTGCTCAATTTACTTCAATGTTCCTTATCACGTCAATGAAAATTTCCAATTATTTCTAGTAGCAATCACATTAACTTAAACACATTGATAGTAAATGCAAATAGAACATTAAAACATGTGCAAAAGACAAGCCAAGACAAGAGGACACAATATTTGGCGGATGCCAAGGAAAACCCAATGTGGGGAAAACCCTTTGATCAAATATTCTTATTATTATTCAATAACTCAACAGAGAGAAAGAGAGTACAAATATCAAACTAACTTTCCCAAAATAGCCCTATCAAAATCAACAATCAACTACAACCCTAACAAGAAAGTCAATGCTGGTCAACGCAACACCAAAATGTCCTTCAAGTAGCTCGGTCAATAGCAGATCAATTCGGCCTTCCAAGAGAGTCAAAGTCAGCCCAAAACAATTAGTTAAACCCAGTCAAATGAGAGAGAAAACATTGATGTAACTTCTAAAGTCAAATTTGAAGTCAATGCTAAATTCAACCCTAGTCAAACTATCCCAAACTCCTCGATATTTGTGCCAATAAATGTTGCATTCAAAAATCAAATTTCTGCCTCCAAAACACAATCAAAACTCGGTTAAACAACAAGGGTCAACGCTGCCCAATAACCCTGAAATTTTCAACTAGCAAAATAGTCTAGAAATTCATCCTCCTGTCACACGTGCGAAGTAGAGAAGGCTACCTCCAAGTTGTACGAACTAGTCAAGAGAGGAGAGAGAGAGATATGTGATGAAATGAGTGATGTTCAAATGAGGAGAGAGGTCACTTCTATTTATACACTTTTTTGAGGGTGAGGAGACACATCTATTGGGCTTTTGAGCCTACATTTGACTAAGGTCGACCTTGACAATTTGTGCATGAGAGAGAATAAATTCAAAATTCCCTTTCTGCTTATTAGAATGAGATGATCTTTATATCAAAATTGGACCTCTTGAAAATAGGAATCCAATGCAATAATAATCTCCATCATATGAGTTGTCCTAAGGTGGAATTTGTCCCTATTTTCCAATTTTAACACTCCCTATCAACTAGGGAGAATTCCACCTACCAATCCATCTACCATCATCATGCCATCCTGTCATCATGTAGCATCTCTGTCTTCTCTGCTTTGTTGAACCATGAATTAATAATGAAGAAGAAGTGATCGAGAGTAAGTCATAAGATCATACCACTCTCCATTAACTAAAGTTAGTCCTTGATCCTAGATCAAGTTGTTAAACACCATGCACCCTAGTCATAGGGAGTACCATAGTACACGATGTGTCCATCAGTAGTGCTATGGTCCCTAACCATCTTTTACCAACTCATTGGCCAGATGAGAGGTACTTCCCATGAGTCCCAGACTCTATGGGTAGGATTTGTGATGGGGCATCAGCAGGAGAAGGTGAATGCGAATGTTTTGCCTAAACAAACATGGGAGAGGATGGGGAGACCTGCACTGCAGCGGTCTCCGATTCAGTTAAGAATCGAAAATCAGTAGAAAATCATCCCCATGGGAAGATTGCAGGGAGTGATAGTTGATATTGAGGGCGTGAGTGCATTGGCTGATTTTGAAGTGATAGAGATTGTGGATGACAAAAATCCCTACCCTGCACTTCTTGGGATTGATTGGGCTGCTGACATGAATGGGGTAATCAATTTGAAGAAGTGAAAGATGATATTTGACAAGAATTCTCTTCACGCAGAAGTTCCCCTGGATCCTGCAGAAGGACCGCGGTACACTGAACCGATCTGTGATTATGAAAGTGATGATGATTTGGACCAGATTTATAAGATAATGGTGTGATATCATGATTGGGTGAATCCGACAGTAGATGGATGCATTGCCTAGGACTACGAAAGTTTCTGCACATCATATTCAGATGAGGAGTTGGAGCACTGGAAGAATTTACCTCATGAAGTATCTACACTGCATTGTAATATGATGATCAAGTCACTGCGCTGTGTATCATTGGAGGTAAGGAGTCTACCCTATTATGATGGCTTAATAGATGTCGATAAATTTTTGGATGCATTCGAAGGGGAAGTGCCAGATAAGCATCGCTTCTAGGCCTTAGATTGGGTGTTGCACGCTATGCCTGCGAGATGGTGGGGTATGCACAGAGACAGTTTTGATGATTGGCACATGTACAGAAATATGATGAGATTATAGTTTGGTCACCCACAAGTGCAACTGACAAAGAAATAGGATGGAACGGATGATCCATGCGATCGCTTGGCCAGATGGACTAAGGCTTATGGAGCGGAGCCTCAACTTGAATGGGTGCATCTGTTGTCTAGTCAATTTAATGTCTTAAATTTCTCTACATAAATTATCAATCCGCGTATCGTAAACTGATGAAGTGTGGTGCACTATATGTGCTTAGTTAACCTTTCTCTTACTTCGTTGTTTTATAGTTTATGTTGTTTTTGGGGTTTTGTTCTTGTTGGTTTTCTAATGACTATGAGACCCAGTATCCTTGCTGCTTCAGCAAAAGGACAAGATGATTTTATCATGTCATTAGTTCAATCAAGATAAAATGCAATAACCAAACAATGAGCTAGTGACTATGAGACCTAGTATCCTTGCTGCTTCAGCAAAAGGACAAGATGATTCTATCATTTCATTAGTCATTAAAAGGCTATGTGCATCACTAATCTACAATCAACTTGAAAGCAATTTATGTACAGCTAATATACATAAGCACAACAAAATTAAATGCAAAATTAAATGACAACTATACAAGGCAAGGGCCCTCTGCACCTATGAAATCAAAGCAAAATTGAACACACTTGCATGAATTAAAATTGCATGAATGAAAAATCTAATCTATCAAACTTGAAAGTAATCAAATCAAATCAAAGCAATATTTACAAAATGAAATCTATTCTACCTTACATTCTACAAAGCAATATTTACAAAATGAAATCTACTCTACTTTACATTCTAATGTGCTCCATGACATCTACTTCACATCTCCTTCCATGTTGAGAACATCAAAGCTTTATTCAAATTCTTCAAAAGTACAAAGTACAACAAAGTTCTCCAAAGCTTTCAAAAGCCATCAAATAAGAACTACAATCTTAAGAACTAGGGACTAAAAGAAAGACTAACTAATGAAGGAGAAAGATCTCCTATTTATACAAAAAGATGAGAGCCATCTAATTAATGATAATCCATGAATTTCTCCCTCTACCTCTAGAGTCCTAATCAAAATAGGAACTGATAAGACCATGTCTTTTAGAGTTACAATACAATTAGGAGATGTGACACATATCCTCATGATCCCATGATTCTTTCCACTCAAATTCGAATTTGGCCTTAGAGTGCCACATAAGGGTCTTCTAGAAGCCTCCTTTCAACCTACACATGTCAACAATCTCAACCCATTGGTTAGGTATAAGATTATGCACATTATTTCCTAATTTTTAACCACAAATTCATTTAAAAGGCTTAGAATTAATAAAGATTGGAAAAAGATAAATGTGACCCAATGATAATGAAAGTGGGATGAATGTGGTGACATAGTAGTGAAATGGAGGTGATATAATGGACATAATAGTGAAAGTGTAATGGAAATGAATGACATTTTCAAGACTCGACAAAGAGTTTGCTCTCTCTCTGGTCCCTCACACAAGAACTCATGCCACTATGACTATTAGAGGTCCTTCTATAGAGATAGCCCCTGAATTCATCAGTAGGGTCACTACCCTTCATCTTGGGCTACCTTGGAGTAAAGATGAGAAATGAATTAGCCAGGCTGCCAAGAAGAAATTTTTCCAAAATAATGAAACCTAGGTTGAGGATAAAAATGGCATTAGAAGGGCCATCATACCATACCCCTAGGATGAAGTTAGCTATCAAATAATTAAATACATTTCTTGTGAGGGGAGGTATAACATTGTTTATGGTTATCACTTTAGAATCCTCCAAGAATTAAGGTATGGCATGGACACTCCAGCACCACAGAAGCTCAGTATCCCCTACTTCCTCTTGCAGTCCCTCATTGACTCCAGAACTAAGGTTAAAGCCAGAAATTTAGAGTAGCTAGCTCACCATGGCTTAATCAAAATCCTAGTGGAGGAAGTCCTCCATACCTTTACACTCCCTATAGCATGGGAGGTTTTCTGAAACATGACAGTTGAGGATGACATAAAGGCCTTAACCTATGATGTTAGTCCTATTGGCAGTGAGGAGGAAGAACAACAAGGGGGAGAAAGTGAAGCCACTGGTGACATAGAAGAACAAGGAAGTAAGGAGGAGGGAACTGAAATAGAGGAGGAGAAAGCTGAAGAACCAGAATAGGAAGAGACAGAAGAAGGAGAAAAAGAGGCAGAGAAGGCATAACAAGGAGAAGAGTCCCTTGAGACTCTGGAAAGAGAGGCAAAAACTACCCTTACTACCCTCAGTACACTAATCAAGCCAAAGAAAAAGAGGAAAAGACAGACCTCCATGTATTTCAAGGCTAGGAAGAGCACAAAAATCAAAATAGGCAAGTTGCAGCCTAGCCTTTCCTCCTATTACAATCTACTTAAAGGAGGAAGGATAATCCCACAAAAGTTTTCAATACCACTATTCTTTGAATTGGGGAAAGAAAGAGTAAGAACACATAGGTGGATGCAAATAGCCAAATCCAAAGGAGTTGAGGGTGTTGGCCATATGGAAAACAAACTGAGAGAAATGGGAAGAGAGTTGAGTGCTATTAGAGATAGGGAAGAAATTACAAGAAAGCACCTTGAAATTGAAAATGAATTTCTAAGGAGGCAGTTGTAAGAGAAAGAGACTCAGCTAGCATGCATGGCCAGCTTATCCATGGAGGCATTGCAATTCAGAACACCAACCAAATCCTATGGCCTCTATCTCAAGGACCAATGGTTTCAATTCCAGATAAAGACTTTGGCACAAAGAGGCACAATGCCTTTCCAAGATTACAAGTAGTTTATGGATTTGTGTGACCAAAGCACCTTAGAGGATAAGGAAAAGATGGTAGAATTCTACCTACATAACATGGCCTTCACAGACATGAATGTGTGGGACCCAAATGCCAAGCTAGGGGACATGCAATTAATGGCCATGGCCTCATGGATGAACCATGAAGAATTGAGGGAAGCGAATAAAAATATTGATGATAAAGAAGCAAAATGAGACACTAATGATAAGAGCCAAGCCGTCAAATCCTATGGCACTCATCAGCACACACAACCTGCTTGCCAATGACCCTCAGATTGCCCCCAGATATCTCACCAATTAGGCACAAGCCATTGCACACTTTGAGGATATGCAAAGGCTATTTGGGGATGATGTGTGCATGCATGCATGAGGAGATGGAACACCTTACCACACAGTTTGCAGATCAGAGAATATCATTCCCCCATGAATCTGAAGGAGGAATTGAAAAGAGTGCCAATGTACAAGCACTCCATGCAGAGGCTGAAGGTCAACTAGATTGGCCTCAAATTGAGTCCCCCACTACTGTCAAGCATGATGGAAGATAGAAGGTAAGAAGAAGAGGAATAGCAGTGGAAGGAGATAGATAGGAAGGAAAGATTCTATGGAAAAGAAAAGCAGACCACATCAGAAGCCTACGATGTTAGGGAGGCCACCAGGGCCATAAAAGATGAGGAGATTGACTAGGTTGCTCAGAGGATGAGCAACACCTTTAGTAGGGGGTGATGATGATACTCATAAATGGGTAATTATATGGACTAATTTTACCTCCTAACCTAGTCAAACCAACCATTCTTGTAGCTTATTATATGATTTTCTAATTATATTTATGCTTATAGAGTGAGTTGAGTTGGTTATCGTGCCATGTGGTCTAACATGTATTTAATGTAGATTATTGATGATTTTTGAAGTAAAAGTCAAGGATCCAGTGGAAAAATGGCAGAAATAACTCGAAGTGGATAGACAAGAGGAATTATAGGAGGGAATCCCCTTCGTTTATTACTCCTCACTTCAAATTCCCCTTTATTCAGCTCGGAGTACAAGCAGTCGAATCATGCACTAGAAGGCAGTTGAGCAAGTCGAGGATGACTGATGACTATCTCGAGTTTTGGGAGCCAATCCTCCTTGATTTTAAGGAAGTTATTGGTAGCCTTAGTTGTATGAGTAGAGAGGCCTAGGGCCTCACTAGGATCATATTTTTGTTGCATTTTTGCTTATGTAAACCCTACTCAAACTTCAAGCTTATTTTTTGTGACAGTTTCATGTAATCTTGCTATTGTTTTGAAAATAACGATGGAATCATTTTTGAGGTAGCAGTGAGTTATGAAAGAGGGTTGAAGCTCTTGGGTTAGGGCCCAATCCAAGCAACCAAGATCCTCTTTACTTGTATCTGTATGCTTTGTTTTAGTTTTTTGTTAGATGTATCTCTCTTATGGTTAAGAATAGGTTGCTTTTGATCATTTAGTAGATTGCTTCCATTTGTGATTTTTGTAGCAGGTTAAGCAGTGACCAAAAAAGATTCAAAAGGCTAGCAATAGTGCCTTGGCCTCTCTTCCTCCCTCTAGGACCATGATTTGAGGCAAAGACTCTCTTGCTGCCCCAAAAACATAGATTTTCCTCATTCATAGGACTTCTAGTGTTTGCAGCTTTTTATTAGATTAATAAGTCTAGCTTTGCTTTGCTTTAGATCTTCTTCAACATGCCCACTTCCTGATTTGCAATAGTCTTCTTTCATGCTTTCCTTTCCTACAACATTTCTCAGAATTTCCTTTCATAGAACATAGTTTAGATCATTTTTATACAAAACTATGTTTTTCCTAAATGCATTCATTTCACTTGTTGTTTGATTTCCTTGGTTGATTGTTAGTTTCTATTCAATAGGTCTCCTCCAATACTAGGCTAGCTTATCAGCAATCACACCCTTCATCTGATCCATGCCCTATAGGTCTCCCAAATCTCACCTCAATTCTACCCTAGTTTCCTACATTTTTCCGTAGAACTTCTTCCTCTCTCCTTGAGCAAATCCAATCATCTCTCTCTCTCTCTCCTAGTGATTCATACTAGACCTTAGGTGCCTTAACACCTCATTCCAAACTTAATCATCCTTTCTCACACACTCTCACAACCTCAAAATAGTGAAAACTACTCTCAGCCTCTCCCTGTAGGCCTCCTGTAGTTCCCTGTTTTCGTCCTGTAGATTTCCTGTGTCCTCCTGTAGATTTTCTTGTAGGGTTTTTGTTGAAGGTTGAGTGTGGGGAAAGCCTCTATAATGCCACCTGAGACCTCCTAGGACCCATCCACACCATCATACATCCTCTAAAGTCCCAAAACCGCACTTCAAGGCCACCTATTCATTGCCACACTCACACACAATAAATTACATGCATGTCAAATTCACATAAAATTACATGATAATCCAAAAGGATGTTCTTTTCTTGTTTACTTCCAGAAATAGAATAGTTAGATTTTGTTTACTTCCTTTAGTAGGTATTGTCATTCCTTTCATGGTTTTCACAGTGCTTTCTGCAAAAGTAGAATTAGTTGGTTAATTAGGCTTTACTAGGTTTGCTTTACATTTCAATCTTTCTCCTTCCTGCAGTTAGAATAGCATCTGTAGAGTAATATTTCTTTTCTTCCATCACATATAGAGCTTCTTCTAGAATCCATAGAAGTTGGATTGAGGTCCTAGTGATCTCGCATTGGCTGACCAAGTCACAACCTACAGTGAGAACTAGTACTTGTGCATACAGCACTGACGCTTCCAAGTTTGTTACGAACTACGAGGTTGATAAGAGTAAAGTAGGCAGCCCAGGAGTTGTAGCATTATTGTTGCAATAATAGTGCTCACCAATCTTCAACAACGTTATAATCAATATCCTCATCTAGGTAGTGTGTTTTGAAGTGGTAGGTGGTTAAATTTTGTTCAGTACCTCAGGAGTGATGAAATTGTTCTTATTATTTCCAGGAGTACTCTTTTGAGGCTGAGCATTTCCTGATTTAGTTTGAGTTCCATGAGTAGGGTTACTAGGAGGTAAAATATTTCTCAACAATTGCTTCCTCGCATATTTCTCAAGAATTGATCCTTTTCTCCAGAATTTATATTGCTTAGTATGTTGCGGAGGAGGAGCTTACTCTTTTGAGGCTCATTAGCACCTTTTTTTTATCATTTTTCAAGATAAGATCAAACGTCAAAATTGAATCACCAACACTTTTATTTTCATCTGTCAAGGTTCGCTCATGAGTCTCTTGAGTCTTCTTTGAATACTCTTTTGTTGAAAATTTTTCTATGACATTGGCAACCATAGCATTCATGTTGTATTTCCATTGCAACCGTGTTTTTTATAAATGTGCTTCTTGATGAAAAGTAAAATAGCTAGCCATGCCCAAATTCTCAACTTTAAATACAACATTAGAGCTTTTTGTAGACTTGGCTAGTTTATAGAAGTTCTTCTTAAGAAATTCCTTAAAGGACTTATTATTAGTTGAAACCTCACTTGACTTCCTTTTGATTTTAGATACTTAATTAGTTAACAACTTCAAGGCTTTAGTCAAGCTATCCATATCAAAATTATATTTCTATTTAGTCTTAATAGAAGAGGCTTAGTACTTTTTATTGGTGTCTTTGAAATATTTTGAATCTTCCTAATCAAAAATGACCCGAATATATCTTAAATCCTTCTCAATAGCAATTTCTTCCACAAAGTTAAGAATCAAAGCTTCTTTCGCAACACATTTCACAAAAACATAAATGATAGTGGGAAAGGAAGTAATATAATATTCCTCAATGATTGAATCATGAGGTTTCACATCAATGGGGGACTTCTTCAAAATATGTGTAAATATCTTATTAAAATCCTTAACCTTTTCCTTACCCCCCATTTTAATGTTTCTGAATTGCTTAAGTACCATGGTAGGAGTTTTATCATCAACAATTTTTTCTAAGAATTATTGCTTAAACTCCCTCCAATTACCTCTAACATCCTCATATGTAAGTAAGAATTCATCAATGTGATCTTTGTCCTTCACTTTGTTGTCCGGATCGTATTTTGTAAGAAACTTTTCTGGGTGATTTGGTAAGCAATGAAGACTGTCTGGAAGAGAAAGAGGCCCTTGGGCCATCCAATCCAATTGGTCATCAACCATGTCTTCTTTCTCCTCCTCCTCTTCACTCTCTGGTTCTAAAGAAGCTTCTCCTTCCTCATTCATATTTTCATTGTTATCTGACTTTTCATTACCCCTTGACTATTCTTCATCAGAGAAGTGAAAATCCTCCCCCTCTCCCTCCATATTTTCCCTAATAAGCAGTGGAATATTTCCTTGATGAAGATATTCCTCAGTGAGACAACTATATCTTCAAGGATTGCAGTAACCAATTCTTCCACTAAAGAAACTAATACACCACCATGGGTTGTCTCTTTCTTCAATTCCTGATGAGAAAAAAAAAAAATTGACATGAGGTAATCCAAGAGCTTTAGCAAACTGATGAGTAATAGGTTAGAGTTTCCAAAGTTTCTCATAAGTCACTTCGTAAGCATGGTTTAAACCTTAATGAGATGACTCTCATTTCTCAAAAATATGAGTTGGAGTTGGAATCAAATAATTGCTACCTTGAACAGAAGGTTCTTTGTGTGAATGTGGTGAATTATCAACCATAAAAGGGATTCCCTCCTTTTAGCACTAAAATATTGACTGTGCTTGAAACTACAAACATACAAGGGGTCTCCTCAATATGAAGTCCCAACTAGATCTCACAAGATTTGGAGTAGGAGCCCCATCTGAGAAATAGGCTTGACTTCCCTATTATTAATTATTTTCCTTGGTCGTAATAAATGACACAAGAGAAAACACATATACTTTCCAAATGAACAAGTAAGTTAGGCTTGTGATGTATCCAATCGAAAAGTCTATAAAGTTTATTTCATGAAAGGGAAGTGAAAGTGAGTAAAATAAAAATAATAATAATATCCTAGTTAAAAAACATGCATATATCTAAAACAATCATTAATTATATTGCAAAATAGTTCACAAAGAAACAATGATCATGAAAGAACAAGGAACAGAATTGAAAGAAGCATAATAAAGTCAATGAAAGAGTTCATTTTCATTAGTATGTGCTAACATGTACATACATTGCAAAGAATGAAAACCATAATCTTACACTCATTCACGACATATTCATGAAAGTGTGTCATCTCCATCAACTTAAAATCATTGAGTTAAAGTCCAAAGATACATCATCACAATGATACAACACTAGTTCCAATAGTGGAATGTTAATCCACCACTTGCTCCTCCAAAGGCTGATATTCTCCCCTATGCCTAGCTCGAGAAGCCAAGGTGAAAAGTCCTTTGTTTGACCTATGAGGGTGTATTTGTAACAAATGAGGCGACTCTCCACCTCACTCGTGACTCTTGAACTTACCTCATGACTCTTGAGCTCCCACATGACTTTTCGCATTCTGAAGTGATATTTTAGCTTCCACATGGCTTTAGAACGTTTTAGTGACTTTTCACATTCGATGTGGGACCCTTGGGCTTCCACAGATTTTACATTTTCTGATTTTGTTTTTAAAGTACAATATTACATGTGGAAAAATACATTGATAACATATGAAAATATTGGTGACACTTTGAGAAGACATGACTTGGTGATGGTGACATGAAACTTCAATTCTAAGCTCTCTTTTTTTTTGCTATCTTCTTATCTTCATGATAGATCTTCTTGTACTTTGTTATTATCCTCCAAAGGGTTGATTATGATATTGAGTCTACCATTTCATCTTTGAACTTCATTCATCTGTCATAATCCAGTGTTCCTTTGTTATCTTTGTATCTCACCTCCAAAAATGTCTGCTTACATCATCTTCTTGATGTCCTCCTTGAGCATCATCTTGCCATGTTAGGATCATAACACCTACAAGTGAAGCTCACTCATGAAAATACAATATCTATTAAGAAATCACCTAGTTTATCTTGTTACCAGGGAAAATTTTAAGGATGGAAATTTATCTTAAAATTTAAAAACCTTGGCAAATATTACTAACTACTAATATGAAAATTATAAAAAATTTGTTGATATTTCTATAAAAATATTTAGGTTTATAATGATTTTATATTTCTGCGTATAAAGTTTTGGCAATTTTTAAAGTAAAATAGTTTTATACTATAAAATTTGGGCAAATAGGTTTTAGAAAAAATGGAATTTGGCGAATATTTTTTTCAGAAAAAAACATGGAAAATTAGCCCACCTGCGGAAATTAGCTGCAAAATTATCTCTGCTTGTTACTCATGCAACATGCAGACTGTCATGCGACATTGTGCAATATTGAGAAGGGAGGCCTTTTGGAGTGTAGTGTGTAGGAGTAGGAGGCAAGGAGTTAGAGACTAGGCACTATGACTACATGGCGAACAAAGACAAGCGACAAGTTACACGTTGGGCAAGTTCAGGAGGCAAGAGTGACATGCTTGGGTACTGTGATTGTGAAATGCACATTTTATGAGGGAGAGGACCATAGGATTGCATAGATGAGCATGGGAAGGGTCTAGGAATGACTAGGAATGACTAGAATATCCACTAGAAGTGCAAAGTGTGCAACACTAGGCAAGGTTGGTCAAAGATGATGCATTGGGTAAGTGTAGTCAATGGATTTGAGTGACTGAGATCTGGGATTGTGTGGTGTATAGTTAATGGAGACTATCATCTAAGAATATGGAGTGTGAATCTGTAGGAGGCATAGGCTACTTCACTATGGCTTAGGATTGTTTATTGTCTAGTTCCAAGAGGCAAATAGGTTGTTCCAAGATTAGGCAAGCTACAAAGGTAATGAAAGTTCCGAAAATGAATAGGTGTGGGATCAATAAGACAAGAAGATAATAATGAAAGAATGAAAATACTTGAGCATGATCACATACTCATAAGCTATCAACCACGTAAAAAAAAAGCACTCAATATCCTAAATAGACCTTCATTCAATGAAACGACAATAAAACAACACTTACCTCTAGGTGCGACACTTAAGATATACCTTTGTGACCCAAGTGTTGACTACGAAGATAAAGTGCATGATACCTAAGGAATGAGTCAAATGCATGTCCTCATGATAGATATGATTCATTAATGTAGGAGAATGCACCAGATTTTCCTCTTAAAGATGTGTCAAAATATTTTTCACAAATAACGACACTTCCCTTGACAAAAGACAACACTTGGGATTCCTTAGAAAGGGACTTGAAAAATTAAAAAACAAGAGTAGAATCATCCTAAAAACTAGAAATGATAGCTCACATGATTAAAGCGAGGCTCAAAAATTTGAATGTAGTCCAAAATTTGGAGGGTGTTATAGTAATGAAAACAGAAGGATATTCTGGTCAAATTATCAGTAATGAGTAGCCCTAGAATGGTGTTATTTTATTTGAATATGAAATAGGTTAGTTCTTTCTAACTATGGAAGTGAATGCAATGAATGAGAAAAATTCAGAAAGATGGAGTATTGGTGCAAGTAATAAATGTATATATTATGTGACCATGTCAATATTTGGAGTTATCTCAATATTTTGTTAGTTATAATTGTGTTATGAGATTTTATGCCACATGTGTTTCCTTGACCAAGATAGAGAGAAACAAAATTAAAAATTGATCTTGTAGCCTCCTTTGACCATGAGTTGAAATTTGAGTAGGGCTCATGGAGCTTTTTATAAGGAGGGGAATATACATTTCCAACTCTCATGTATGAAAAAATATAAAAAATATTGGGACATCTATTTTCTCTTTATTTGGCTATTTTTTGTAAATCCTTCCTTATCCATTCCCTTAGTACATGAACATATGAAGATCCCATTTAAGCTCGGATGAATTTATTTGTAGTAATGTAGATTTGCGCAAGCATAACAGAATATTTTGTTGCTTGGAGGTGTAAGGTTTTCAGTTATACCTTAGCTTGTCAACAACAAAATGATTTAAATACCAACACAGTTTTGGAGCTAACTCACAATATCATTGCTTGGTTTATAATAAAATATAAGGGAATAATTTGTATTTCCAATATAGACATATATAGTTTGATTCCACACAAAAAATACATCACTTCATCAAAATTGTATTTGAAACATTCATGAAATAATACTGATGAGATCACAATATAAGAGGCATACTATTAGTGGCTACACAAGTTGCCCTTCTACTACAAAGAATCTGGGAATGTGGGGTTCAGATGATTTTACTAACATAAAAATCTTTTGATTCATATGAAAATATTCTAAGATTTTTTTAGGTTTTCTTGCAATTAATGAGAGTATTACTGATAGCAATAATCATAGGGCTACTTGAAGACTAGGTGACTAACCATATAAATAACACAAAGATTGCACAAAAAATTGATATTATGATGGATACCACTCTATCAGCACCCAATGTATAAGTTCAATGCTATATGTTATGGATGGACTGGATGGATCTACATTAACTATTGAGGTGGTAGTCTTCACTAGTATAGAACCCCATCAACATGGCAACTCCACTAGCGCATACTTGCAAAGTATTTCCTAAAGGGTTGTCTAGATTCATCTAGGTGTTTGGGTTGTCATTTTACTATTTTCTTAGTCTCCTAACATCTTTCTTGTCCAAATTTTTTAGCTTGATCTTTTAGATCAGGGATTGCTTTTTATTTTTTCTAGTTTACTATCTATACACAATTTTTATTTAGAACAATTTGTATATACACAGGTTTATTGTTTACAACTCGCGTATATGCACACTATGTCTATAAAACGTGCATACATATGTAAAATCTATTTTGGACAGTCGTGTACATTTTTGGAAAGTGAAAATTTCTAGTCTTGTATGCCTGTTAAGGATTGAGAATCTTGGTGTCAAGAGTTTTTCCTTGGTATCTTTCATTTGTGTGAGAAAATCCTTCTGTCAACCTAGAGTTTTCAATATTTGAAGCCTGTGAAGTGTGGATTTGGGTTCAAAATATTATGTTTGATGTGTTTGACTATTTCTATTTTTAGGAACAACTTTCTATCTATCTCAAGATTGTTTGTAGTCCATCATTCTCTTTTGTTTCTTTGTATGACCCAAAGGTTGATCATTTTTCTTTATTCCCTTTTCTTTCTTGAAAGGGTTTGAGATTCTTTTTGAAGATATGGAATCTCATTTTCTTGAGACCTTTTTGATATTTTGAACATCTTACATCTTTCTTTGCCAATTTTTTGGATGTTCATGCTCTTGTTTACATTATTATTTTAAAATTCTTGTATTTGGAATCCTAGAATTGGTAAATTTGAGTATTGTTCATTCATTTGTTTTCGAGATCCTTTGTTTGCTTCATTTCTTAAATATTTGGGTTTTATTCAATAAAGAAAAAGCAAAAATAGTCATGTTTCCTTTTTCTTTTGTTCTAATTTCATTATTTTAAAGTATTTTGGGTTTGTCAATGTGGGATTCTTTGTGGTGAATTCAAAAATTACTTTTTTGTGGTAGTGTGATTGGCATTAAAGTGATTTTCTTCCTTTCTTATTTGGTTTTCCATAGTCTTTCTTGTCATTGTTTCTTACCTTAAGATTTGTATTTGAATATTGCATTGCATATTAATGTGCATTAGCGTTAAGTGAATTACAACAAAAATTTAGTTTTTTTATTGATTTTGAATGTGTGAGTGCTTATCAAAAGAAAAAATAAAACGTTTTGCCTAAGTAGATTCTTGTATAACCTTGTATAAATCACTTTCATTAAAGAAAAGAGATTTCCAATTGCATGTAGCCTATGTTTTCTTATTGGTTTCTTTTACATCAAAAAATCACCAGTTGAACTTCCATATCCTTTGACCTAAATAATAGGCATTAAAATGAATGCTTGACTAAAATGAAATAGAACTTTCTTTTGTAATAGAAACACCAACTAGTCTAGGGCATATTTAGGGCCTTGGAAAAAGTGTGTTTAGAGTCAAATTTCCAAGGCCACTCAAACCAAAGTGGAATTCCATTACCATATAGGTTATCAAGGAAATCTCCTCTCACACAAGGGTCAAGCACTAGGTTGTACAATGATAAGGAAACAAAGATACCTCCTCTCCTCCTTTCCTGGCCATGAGCTCATGACTACTCCCCCTTGACTTCTAATTAGGTGTCGGTAACCTTAGTTTCATTTCCTAGGGGAAACATAGGTGACTGCGTGGGGATTCCTATGGTAGACAGACATTGTAACACATACCTAAAAAGGCTATTATTTGAAGGTCAATGAAACTATTTCTCATACCTCTGTTGTTTGGACTTGGGCCCTCACCATCTGAAGCTTACCTTCGAAAGGCCCCTTTATCTAGTTTCTCATATTTTGGTGTTCATTCCTAATCACCTGTAACATAAATACTTGAAGGTTATTTCCTTGTATATATCATTAGGACATTTTTTAGTGAATTTATTTGTTCTCTTAGCCTACCTCAAGTGATTTGAATCTTTTTATTTTCTTTTATTATAAAAGTTAGTTGATCATCTAGTTCATCAATCTAGGAGGCTTCATGGGATTTCATCTGTGGGTGTTGAGCCTTCACCTAGAAGGAGTAGGATAAATTATATTGGTTCTTTTGAGCCACTCCAAGCTAATGTAACTAAGGTAAGAGCCTAGTCTTGCTCATAATTTGGATAGAAACATTCTTGTTCTTGCTAGGGTACTTTTTTAATCAGAAGACTGAGTAGAATTTGAAGACATTCTAGATTTTCTTGGGACTACTTCAGACCTTCCCTACATTATATCATTTGTTGGTGCCTCCCTTCATAATATTCCCCACAAATCTCCTTCTTTCACTATGGCCAAGGTTAGTAGCATTAGTACAACTATTCATTCAGTTGGTGGGCATACTCCTTCAATAATATGAGGAGGTAATTTTTTCATCCCTACTACCACACCCAGAACAATAGTTACTAACTCTACCTCTGCTCTTGGTTAGAGTGGGGGCATCTAGCTTCCTTCTCCTTTCATTGGTGCTTTTTCATATGGGATGTCATATGTTGGGATTACTTCAATTCCTTCATGTTTACCATCTACTGCTTTGACAATTATGCCTTATATGGTTACTATTTCAACATTGTTACAAGGATTTCCTTTTGAAAGTGCACATATTCCTCCTTCCAATCCTTCTTTAGTTACTGGATCTATACCATTCCCTAATTTATCCCAAAATGTTAATCTATTTCAAATTCAAGGACAACAGGGTATGGCATATCCTCCAGTGAAAGGTTTAGGGTGAGGCACCCCTTGTTTTGGTTAGAATGAGAGCATATGCTTCCCTAATGGTAGTGCATCAATAGCTTTCCCTCCTTTAGCAAGCGTGTGGAACCATTATCAAGGGGGTTATCCTTCTTATAATGCTATGTTAAGAGGTAATTTCATGTTTCTCAAAGTTCTACATTAAGTGGATGATACCCTCTGTATACTTGTCAACAACAAGGTCTGCCTTATAATATAGGATTTCTTATGATCAATCCTTGGCATCCTGGTGCTTCTCAAAATCTATCATCTACCTTTCCAAACTTTTGGAACCCTAATCCATGGGCTTCGAATCCTATAGCTTTGTCATATTTACCATTCTTGACAACTCTTAATTTTCCCGGTCTTTCAAAATTAACTAACAATCTGATTCAGTATAATCCAACTTGGTTTTCGGTCCCTACCGAACTTCTAGCAGACATACCCAAGTTTGAAGGGAAGTCTGGAGAAGAACCAACTAACCATATAATGACTTTCAATTTTTTATGCTCATTGAACTCTTTGATTGATGATTTAATTAGGTTGAGAATTTTCCAATGCTTCCTAACTAGTAATGTGGAAAAATGCTATATTAAGTTGAGAGGGGGATCATTTTCTACATTTAGTGAGTTGGTTATGATGTTCCTTAACTACTTTTAGTTGCATGTCCATCATGATGCCAAAACTGAGCTTCTAGCCAATTTTGAATAGGACAAGGCCACCCATATTTCTTACCACATTCAAGAGTGGTAGAGAAGGAAGATATTGATTAAGGCATATATCTCTGATGAATTCTTACTTTAGTGGTTTTTGAAGTCTTTACAACTAGATATCTCTAAGGATGTGTCACTTTCAAGATTTTTCATAGAAGAAAAATCTGTCTTTAGAGGCCAATAATTATAACTGATTTATTCCTAGTCTAGAGTTCTTTACAATATTTTTCCTAACGCACTATGATCTCAGATAGATCAGGCCAAAATGAAACTATGTCGCCATGCTGAATGGGTTGTAGGATTGATTGATTCTAATATGACTATTTTTTTTGTTAATAAATTACAACATATGTAATTACTATCTACTTCGACAACAAAATCTATTCCATTTACGTCTCGTCCTTCACAACCTTCTATGGTTAATAAGAAGGCTAAGGAAGAGAAAGGGAATAGAAATAAACCAAATTCTAACACTAGTGAGGGAAATAAAGAATATAAAAAGAAAGTTAAATTCCCTTGCAAGTTATGTAGTGGGGACCATATTACACATATTTTCCCCAAGATTTAAGATTCTCAGTTCTTGTTAGCTTAGTAAGGTCCTTCTAGTTCTTAGGTTGGGCTAAACAACCCGTTTCCCTAAGGGAAACAATTACTTACTGGCACAAATGCTAATGATGGTATCCCTTCTTGGGGAATCTAGTTAAGAGTGGAATCTCCAATATATATCTAGATATATATATAGACATATATATATAATATATATATACTATTATTATATATATATATATATATATATATATATATATATATAGATATATATATAAGATATATATATAAAGTGTTGGGTGTGGAGCATGATGTTCAAAAGTCTTTGTTTGAGCCGGATGTAAAACCCAAGGAAGTTGTACACCCTCCATGCAGGCGGTGCGGGGGGGACTTCTCCACCTTGTAGGGGTTCCAGGGGCTAATCCCCCCTGGCGGGGGGTCCAGGGGCCAGTGGTCCCTCAGTGGGGTTTTCCAGAGCAGTGCCCTGAAAGCTAAAAACAGATGTAAAATTACCTTGTAAAAGTATAGTAATTTCTAGTCAATCTGGGTCGTTCATTAGGCGGATGATTTGACGGTAGAACTTATGTTTAGTTTAGGGTTTCTTGCCCTAGAATGCAACCCCTCTCTTTGTATGAGGGCATTGTATTTGGGGTTGTGTAATAGATGTGTATTCTTTGAGCGAGAAACAGAGAGGTGAGACTGTGAGAGAAAAAAGAGGAGATTACAACGGATCTGCTGTAGGTTGTGTCTCTTCATTTTGCTAGGTAATAGAAAGGAAGGACTGGTTGTTCGGGGTGGGCGTAGCCCAAAGTGGGTGAACCACGTATATCTGTGTCTCTCTAGTTTTATGCATTTTCTGTGTTTATATTTCTGCAATATTCTATGTGTTCCATTGCTCTGTAATATATAATTTTCTAACAATGTGTATGATAGCTGAAGGTCTATTTGGCTGATAAACTTGCAGGAAAGAAGGGTTCCTCGTTCGAGTGGGAGCAATGGCGAAAGATGGTAAGCTTAGGGTCAAGAAATTTAACGGCCAAATGGAAGATGCAGATGGAAGATTATCTGTATTGGAAAGATCTGTACCTACCATTGGGTGGAAAAAACAAATATGCCGACGGGTATGACAGATGAAGAATGGAACCTTCTCGATAGAAAGGCACTTGGAACAATACGGTTGTGCCTCGTAGTGTCGGTCGCCTTCAACATTTCGAAGGAAACAATGACAGAGGGTTTAATTAAGGCATTGGAGAAACTATATGAAAATCCCTCGGCCTCAAACAAGGTATTTCTTATGAAACGGTTATTTAATATCAAGATGTCAGAAGGTGGATCTGTTGCAGACCATTTAAATGATTTTAATACTATTACAAGTCAGTTATGTTTTGTAGGATTAAACTTTGATAATGAACTTAGAGCTTTGTTATTCTTGTGCTCATTGCCAGAAAGTTGGAATGGTTTAGTAATGGCCATTAGTAACTATGTTTCTGGATCTAGTACTTTAAAGTTTGATGATGTTATCGATGCTATCCTTAGTGAGGAAATGTGACGGAAAAGCTTCAGTGAGATACCAGGTAATGCTTTGAGTGTAGAGTCTAGGGGAAGAAAAATGGAAAGAGGAAAGAGCTCAGGATATCACAGTAAATCACAGTAAATCACAGAAAGGTAGATCCAATTCCAGATCAGGGATAGTGTGTTGGAAATGTGGAAAGAAAAGACACCTATAGAAAGATTGTAGATCTCGGAAGGGAAAAGAAGGAGATGCACAACAAGAAAACAATCATGAAGCAAATGTGATAGGTGAGGTGTTACAAGATGCTTTGATTCTTTCTTTTGAAAAATACTACTGATTCCTGGTTAAGTAGATTTAAGGGCCTCATTCCATGCCACACCGATAAGAAATACTTTCATGACTAAGTTCAAGAGATTTGGACAAGTTCGTTTGGGTGATGAAAACCTGTAAAATTGTTGGAATGGGTAAGGTTCTTGTAAAACAACAGAATGGAAACCAATGGCTACTAAAGGAGGTAAGGCATGTTCTAGATCTAAAGAAAAATCTGATTTCAACAAGGCAGTTAGGTAGTGAAGGTTGTGTGACAAATTTCACAGATAAAGCTTGGAAGGTTACCAAAGGAGCCCTGGTAATAGCAAAAGGCGAAAATGTTGATATGTTGTATTTATGCAATGGTATTTCTAACTTTTTTAATGCTTTAACTTCCAAAGGAACAGATGCAACATTATGGCATCATAGGCTCAGACACATGAGTGAGAAGGGGATGAAGATTCTTCACTCAAGGAATTTGTTTCCAAGTTTGAAGAATGTTGATTTGGACTTCTGTGAGAATTGCATTTATGGAAAACAGAAGAGAGTGAGATTTCTCAGAGCTGGGAAAGAAAAGAAGAGTGAAAAATTAGAGCTTGTGCATACAGATGTATGGGGACCTACTCAGGTATCATCTCTCAGTGGCTCTCATTATTATGTTACTTTTATTGGTGATGCAACTAGAAAAACTTGGATATATTGTATTCAGAATAAATTTGATGTATTTGATACTTTCAAGAAATGGAAAGCTTTGGTTGAGATTGAGACAGGAAAGAAATTGAAGTGTCTGAGATCAGACAATGGAGGTGAATATTGCACCAAAGAGTTTAATAGGTAATGTTAGGAGCATGGAATTCACAGAGAGAAGACAATTCCAAAAACACTACAAGAAAATGGTGTGTCAGAAAGGATGAACGGAACAATCATGGAGCGTGCAAGGTGCATGAGATTGCATGCAGGATTGCCTTTACAGTTTTGGGCAGATGCTGTAGATACTGTTGTTTATATAATAAATAAAGGGCCTTCAAGTTCCTTGGATGGTGGTGTTCCAGAGGAAGCATGGATAGGTAAAAGGGTAAACTACTCCTTTTTAAAGCCTTTTGGTTGTGAGGCCTTTGTCCATATTAATAAATAAAATAGAACAAAGCTTGAGGCAAAGTCAAAGAAATGTACCTTTATTGGATATGGTGTTAATGATTTTGGTTATCGCTTATATGATTATGAAAATCACAAAATCATTAGAGGTGGAGATATAATATTCAATGAAAAGGTCTTGTATAAAAATTAGTTGCAGGAAAAGAAACAAGAAAAAGAAAACAAGGAATACAAAGTTCTTGATGAAATCACTGAAAAAGTAAAGGTGCCTGAAAATAATAATAATCAAAAACCACAACAACAACAACCACCACAACAGCAACAGACACCCCAAACACCTGAAAGTGTTGTTAGAAGATCTACCAGGATAATTAGACCCCCTAAACAATACTCTCCTTCATTATATTATTTATTGTTGATTGATTCTGGTGAACTCGAATGTTATGAAGAAGCAATGCAGGTTGAAAGCAGGAAGAAGTGGGAGGTAACCATGGAAGAAGAGATGGACTCCTTAAATGCATAACCAGACTTGGGACTTACTCAGGTTGCCTCCAGGAAAAACTACATTGAAGAATAAATGGGTTGACAGGCTGAAGGAAGAAGATGGAGGAAAACAAAGGTACAAAGCTAGACTTGTGGTGAAGGGGTTTGCATAGAAGAAAGGTATTGATTTTGATGAAATATTTTCTCCTATTGTTAAAATGAATTCAATCAAAACTATTTTAAGTCTAGTAGCAGTTGAATATTTGCATCTTGAGCAGTTAGATGTAAATACAACCTTTATCCATGGGGATTTGGAGGAAAAGATATATATGCAGCAGCCACAAGGATATGAGGTGAAAGGGAAGGAGAAACTATTGTGCAGGTTGAAGAAGAGCTGCATGGCTAAAATAGGGTCCAAGGAAGTGGTATCTAAAATTTGACAAGTTTATGTCTGAACAAGGTTATACTAGATGCCACTCTGATCATTGTGTTTATCTGAGAAAGCAAAATGATGGAAGCTATATTATATTGTTATTATATGTAGATGACATGCTTGTTGTAGGGTCTAACATGCAGGAAATAAATGTGCTCGAAAGAAAATTGGTAAATTCATTTGCAATGAAGGATTTGGGAGCTGCAAAACAAATCCTTGGTATGAGAATCACTAGAGATAGGAAAAATCGTAAATTAACATCGTATCAGAATGAGTATATACAAATGGTGTTGAAAAGATTTAATATGCACAATGCAAAACCAGTTAGTACACCTTTTGCTAGCCATTTCAAACTTAGTAAGGAAATGTGCCCAAAGACCCAAGAAGACATGGATTATATGTCTAAAGTTCCATATGCATCAGTAGTTGGAAGGTTAATGTATCCAATGGTTTGCACAAGGCCTGATATTGCACATGTAGTGGGAGTTGTAAGTAGGCACATGAAAAATCCAGGAAAGAAACATTGGATGGAAGTGAAATGGATTCTTATATATTTGAAAGGTACCACAAATCAAACATTATGCTTTGGTGGTTCAAACATTTCTCTATAGGGATATGTTGATGCAGATATGGCAGGTGACAGAGATAACAGGAGGAGCACTATAGGATATGTATTTACTGTAGGTGGAACAACTTTCAGTTGGGTTTCAAAAATCCAAAGTATTGTTGCACTCTCAACAATAGAAGCAGAGTATGTTGCTACTATAGAGGCTAGTAAAGAAATGATCTGGTTACAAAGGTTTATGGGTGAATTGTGTAAGGAGCATGATATGGGCACATTATACAGTGATAGCCAAAGTGCCATTTATCTTGCAAGAAATTCGACATTTCATTTCAGGACTAAACACATATAGCTCAAGTACCATTTCATACGATCAGTGTTGGAAGATGGAGAGTTGAAGATAGAAAAGATACACATTAGCCAAAATCCTACATATATGCTAACAAAAGTTGTAACCAGGGAGAAACTAAGAATATGCTCAATTTTAATTGGTCTTCAAGGATGACGATGAAGATGAGAAATAACTAGGTCCAAAGAAGAGTCATTGTCTAGCAAATGAAGAAACGATGGAGTTGCTACAATCATTCTCCAAGTGGGAGATTGTTGGGTGTGGAGCATGATTGTTCAGAGGTCTTTGTTTGAGCCGGATGTATACCCCAGGAAGTTTGTACACCCCTCCACGTGGGGGGGTGTAGGGGGGACTTGTCCCCCCCGTGGGGGTTCAAGGGGGCCGATCCCCCTCGGCTGGGGGGTCTGAGGGCCAGTGGTCCCTTAGTGGGGGTTTCAGGGGCAGCGCCCCCGAAGCTAAAAACAGACGTAAAATTGCCTTGTAAATGTATAGTAATTTCTAGTCAACCTGGGCTGTTCATTAAGCGGATGATTTGATGATAGAACTTATATTTAGTTTAGGGTTTCTTCCCTAGAAGGCAACCCCTCTCTTTGTATGAGGGCATTGTATTTGAAACTGCGTAATACATGTGTATTCTCTAAGAGAGAAATAGAGAGGTGAGACTGTGAGAGAAAAAAGAGGATATTACAGCAGATCTGCTGTGGGTTGTGTCTCTTCATTTTGCTGGATAATAGAAAGGAAGGACTAGTTGTTCAGGGTGGACGTAGCCCAAACTGGGTGAGCCACGTAGATCTGTGTCTCTCTAGTTTTATGCGTTTTCTGTGTTTATATTTCTGCAATATTCTATGTGTTCCATTTCTCTGTAATATATAATTTTCTAACATAAGGCTCATGTTGATAAGTCACAAGAGCTCATCATTATGGAGACCTAGAACCTCCTAAAGCTAAAAATGCTTCCAATTTTCAAGAACTTCTTCATATAGAGTGGTATATCATTGAGTCTACAACTCAGAAGCTAAAAGGCTCTTCAAAATGCTTGACTTTTAATAAAAATTCCAGGGATTCTCAAAATTATTCTATTGTCAATGATTTAACTCAATGTCTCTATGCTATGTTAGTGTTAGCGGTACTCCAACCATTCCCAACACAATGGAGTGTGTTACTCAGAGTGATCAAATTAGTTGACCCAAAGAATTCTTAAGTAATTACGCTTGATACTAATTTTCAAAACAAGACTCCCTCATCATCTAGCTTTTGAAATTACATCTTTGTATGGAAAGAAGAATATCTTTTGTACCATAATTGATGAAGGATATTTCACATGTTTAAGGTATATGTCATGTTGGAAAGAAATTAGGCATCTTGAAGCATTTCCCACTCGAACACTTTTAACTACATTCAATGGACACTTTCATATGTCTCATGGGATTTTTCCTTCATTCCCGGTTGGAGATGGGGCCAAGAGAGTCAATGTGGAAGTATAAATAGTTGATGTTCATTTGGATTATAACCTTTTATTTGGGAAGAATTGGTTCTAGATGATGCAAGATGTTGTCTCATCCTTATTTCACATATCAAGTTTTCCTCGTGATGGGAGAATAATTACTATTGATTAGTTGGGATATTCTCCCTATGAACCTAATGCATCTTTTGACTCTATTGTCCTATTGCTTGATAATTCTCAAAAGCCTAATGAGAATTTGGGAGTTCGTATGTATTCCTTAGTAATGGATATTGTCGATCTTCCACCTCCAATATTACACACCAATTCCATTTCTTCAACATTCAGGATGGTTCCTCGAGAACGTTCTTTTAGAACTAATTATTTTCAAAATCCTTGTAATTTGGATCCTTCTACTAGCACATTAGAAGATGGGAAAATTTTTGGAATGGATTATCCCATGTCTGCAACTAAAATTGCATACTAAGCCATATTTAATAATGTTGCAGAAACAAACCCAATCTTTGTTTCACTAGAAGATTTGGAAAATGATGTGATCAATGTTTGGGAAATTGTAACACCATACTCCCACATCTACCCAAGTAACCAGCCAGTCAGGGTAAACATGCGATATGATATGATTCGACCTCCTAAATCACATTAAGGAAGTGTAAATGACAGAAACACACCATACAGACATCCAACATCATCAACAGAACCCTCAAAAGACAAGTCAATCACTCATACAACATGTCCACGGGTCCCAATATTGTTTTAGGTCTCTTGGGCCATAGTCACTCTCATGCTATGGGAAAGGGAGTGACTAGGAACCTAAAGTTACTCTCACAAACCTACCTACTAGTGACTGTGGACCAAAATTGTTAGTGCTATGCCAACAAATCTAGAATTTGAGGCACTTTTTCAAGCCCAGAGCCTAGATCACTACCCAAAATTGATCCATCTCTTCACTTCAGTAAAGTAACAAGGAAATGAAAGTACTAAATAAAATACCTTTTTAATACCTTGACTGGATCCCTACTAGCCATTGCATTAATTTCATCAAACATGTCATTGACATGTAATCTAGAGGTGTAAATAACAAATTTAAGTGTAGGGATCTCATACTTATCTGAGAATGGCTATGAACAATTGTTCCCTTATGCCATTTGTTGCATTATCATCTATTAGGTCATAGCCACATTATCCATTCACATACATGTAAAAACATGCTAAGAGCCATACATAACTGTTGTCATAAAGTGCACATATAGCCAACATAATAGGAATAGAAATAGAATAAACATGGCAGCCATCAAATTCATAAATACCTCAGTATGTTTACACCTAGAAATCAAGGAAAGTATTTCTCATTAATGAATGCAATGAAGCAACTGATGATGGGATTACCACATTCCACCTAACTGTAGAATGGATGAGCCAAATCTCTCTTAAATCATTCACCCCTGTGCCATATTCCAATCATGAATGTGGGATCTCATAGTACACATCAATAAAAAAACATCAATGGCTTCCAGAGGCCATCCACCTCAACCCATCAAATAGTGATTCCACCTCAAGGTTGGAAAATAAAAAACTAGCATCAGATTGGTATCCATCTAATCCTTCTAGGGTTTCCAGATCATTTGCTCCAACCAAGGCTTCTAGGACTAGTAATTCAACCCATAGCTTACACCAGGATTCCAAAACGTTTGTCCAACCAAGGCTTCTAGGACTAGTAACTCAACCCAAGTTGTTACAAGGATTCCAGAGAGTTTATCCAACAATGGCTTCCAAAAACTAATAATACAAACCAAGCTAAGGAATCATGAGAACCAACCAAAAACAAATCATGAAAGTAAACCCACAATCACCATGGTTATCTTGGAAATGGAAAGGCTAGGAAATCCATTGTCAATCTAGGCAATCCTCCATGCAAACAATGGATCACAACTAAGAAACCATATTCATATGCCATGCATGAAAAAACTAGTGATGAAATCATACATGCAACTACCTACAAGAACATATGATGTAGTTGCTGATGTTGATGCCTTATTGTGCTTTCCTACTCTTCCTTTTGCTTCTTGCTTCAAGAATCCAAGTATGCCACACCCTCCAAAAGTGCTCTAATAAAACTCTAATTATCCAACAATATGCGAGAGAGAATAATGAGAGAGAGCTCCAACACCGAACTGACAAAAGGTTACCAACTGATCCTTAGATGCCCTTTTATGAATGAGGCCTCTATTTTCTTCATTTTCCATTATTTCCTTAATTTTCCTCCTCACATGCAACGTGTGACCTTTCACCTCCTTTTCTCCCAATTTCCATTATTTTCATAAATAAATGTTCCAAAATGCCTTTTGATGCCTTAGCCATTGCCTTTGCTAATTTCCTTAGCCATAAGAAACCAAATGAACACCGCCTAGGATGCCTTGCCCAACATTCAACTTGGAATAAGTGTCACATTCATCCATGGTTATGGTTTTTTAACTTTTATTACATGGAACTTTCACTAGGGATGTTATGAAACCCTCCCCTTGGGGACACCATCCTTAGTGTTTAATTACCCATATACCTCAACAACCTGATGAAAGAAGACATATTGCTCATGGAGATTTATAACACATCTCGATCCAATATTTATAGTGAAAGATTTACTGAAGAGAAGAAAACATCATGGCAACATACCGCATAGTGGAGCTTTACAACACAACTATTATGGTAGCTACAATGATCATCCTGTTGAGTGCCAACTCATATTACATCATGACATCCTGATAACATAACCACGTGATAACATAATAATAGGACACCCATACCACATAATAGACCTTTATAACATAGGTCGTTATGATATTTACATTGATACACAAGTGTACATATAGAAACGTCACCAAAAAATCTATATATACCAAAACATATGCCAAATCGTATACCAAAACATATATCAAACATATACTAACAACATATCTAGGCATATATCAAAACAACATATACCATATATCAATTATCATAAAGCATATATCAATCACCATAAAGCATACACTAAACAAACATAAGAAAATACTAAACCACCATGAAGCATATACCAAGCCATCATAAGCAAATATTAATCCACCATAAGAAAATACCAAACCACCATAAGCAAATACCAAACCACCATGTCAAGCTACTTTTCCTCAACTAGAAAAGAATGAAGGATACATGGCCCACATCTCATTTTCCATCTCCCATGTAGCTTCATTAGGACCAATGTACTTCCATTTCACTTTAACTTGCTCGCTTTCTCGGTTCCATAGCATGAGCACCTTTTTCTACAACATACACTGAGGCTACAACTGGAATTATCCATCTAGTTCCACTTGCATTACAAACTAGGCAATGACATGATCAACATCCTTAACATACTTCTTAAGAAATGAGACATGGAAAGCATCCTGGACTTTCACTGTTGGAGGTAGGGAAAGTCGATAGGCTACTTGCCGAATCCTCTCAATGATATTGAAGGCTCCACAAAACTGTGGTGCCATCTTGGCGCATGAGCCAATATGCAAGGATCTCTTCTTCGATTTGATGCACAAGTACACTTATTCGCCAATATGGAACTCCTTGAACAACTTGTTCTCATCTTCATAAATCTTATGGCTATCATGTGCTGCCTTGAGATTCTTCTTGGTCAGTTACATCTCTTATTCCATGTCTACCAACATATTTGGTCCAATGAATACCCTGCTAACTAGATCACTCCAACTAATGGGAGTGTTACAACTTTGCCCATACAATGCCTCAAAGGGACTCATCCTCCATGACTCCTGATAATTTTTGTTGTATGCAAACTCAACCAAAGGGAGATACTCTTCCTACTTCCATTGTTGATGCATCACATATATCCTCAACATGTCTTGTAATATCTTGTTGATCCTCTCTATCTTTCCATCCATCTGCGGATGATAACCTATGATGAAGGCTCACTCTGTGCCCGAACCTACAAATAACTCCTTCCAAAACTTGGAAGTGAAATTCGCATCCCTATATGATACAATCTTATTTGGAACACCATGTAGTCTAACCACATCTTAGATAAATACTTGTACCACATCACTATATGAGAATGTAGACTTTACCAAAAGAAAGTGTGCAACCTTTGTTAACCTATCCACAATGACCATGGTGGAATCATGCTTCTTCACTATCTTCGACTACCCTTTGATGAAATCCATGGAAATAACCTCCCATTTCCACTTGGGAATAGTGATTGGTTGTAGCCTTCCACTTGATGTTTTCACTTTGCCTTCACTCACTGGAAATTGAAACATCTAGCCACAAACTCTGCTATATCCTTCTTCCATTTTGGCCAATAGTAATACCTCTTCACTGCTGTGAGTATCTTCTGATAACCTGGGTGACCTGAATATTGTTTCGGATGAAACTCCCTCAAGATAACCTTCTAGAGCTCACTACTATCAGGTATATATATCCTTTCTCAGGACTTGACAAATCCACCTACTGCAAGACAATACTCCAAATCTAGTGCACATACACCTATACATGTACTTGGACCTATACCTGTACTATCACCCTGCTGTAACCTGTGCACAATATCCATATATCTGACATCCTATTATCCTACCTATAAGATCTTGTCCTATAAGTCCATGCCATAGTATCCCATAGCTTCTAAGTGATGTACCTATACCTGCTTGCTAAGAGCATCTGCCACTCACTTCTCCTTGCCTTTGATGTACCTAATCTCAAAATCAAACTCGCTAATCATGGCCAACCATCTTGCCTCCCTAGAAATCAGATTTAGCTGGTCAAATAAATACCTCAACCAAATGTGATCACTCATAGCACAAATCGTCTACCAAGAATATAGTGCCTCCACATCTTTAGTGCATGTATAATCACTACTAACTCAAGATCATGTGTCGGTTAGTTCTTCTCATGATCGTTAGTTTTCGAGACTCATAACATAACACCTGTCCATCTTGCATAAGGACTCCACCAATACCTCTCTTGCAAGCAATTGTGCATACCATAAACTCTTTTTTTGGATCTACAATCTGTAGTAGTTGTGCAAGTGTCAAGAACTCCTTAAGCTCCCCAAAGCTAGTCTCACACTCTTCACTCCATTCAAACTTCTTACCTTTTCTTTGTAATGATGTAATGGGATAAGGAATTAGTTAGAAGTTCCTGACAAACCTCCTATAATAGCCTTCCAGACCCATGAAAGATCTCACTTCATCCACACTCTTAGGATCTACCCTCCCCATGATGGTCCTTATCTTCTTTGGATCTACTGGAATACCTTCCTTGGAGCCAACATGTCCTAAGTAGTGTACATCAGTATGAAATAAAATACATTTGTTGAGCTTAGCATACAACTGATGCTCTCTCAACAACCTCATTACTATTTCTAAGTTCTCGACATGCTCTTCCTCATTTTTAGAATATACCAGTATATCATCAATGAACACCACAACAAACTTATCTAAATATGGATGCAACACATTATTCATCAAACGAATGAATGTAGTTGGAGAATTACTTAAGCCAAATGGAACAACAACAAACTCATAATGTCCATACCTGATCCTAAATGTAGTCTTGTATATGTTCCCCTCTTTGATGCATACCTGAAGTTATCCAATTCTCAAGTCAATATTTGAGAACACTGCTATTCTCTTCAACTCATCGGACAAGTCATTAATCCTTGGGAAAGGGTATTTTTTCCTGGCAGTCACTTTTTTTAGCTGCCTATAATAAATGCATAATCTTAGGGTATGGTCTTTCTTCCTCACAAACAAGACTGGTGTGCCCCAAGGTGATGCACATGGCCTAATGTATCCATTGTTGAAAATTTCCTCCAACTGCAATTTTTACTCAACCAATTCAGGTGTGCTCATCCTATAAGGTTTTTCTGATGCTAGAGCTACCCCTGGCACTAACTCAATAGAAAAGTCTACCTCCTTGTGAGGTGGTGTTGATGCCTCGAAAATCACTGCACCAACATTGGGGAAACCACCCGGTCCGGACCTTAGTACAACTCTTTTTCCGTTTGGGATAGTGGCTCCGGCTGGGGATAATGGGACCAGTTTCCCAGAAATAGATAAAATGGGATGAGTGAATGCCTTATAAGTAACACTAGTGATAGGCGAAAGACTGATACTATTGACAAAATATAAATAAATGAAACTATCCCGGGAATCTATAGAGCTCTAAAGCGTAGCTTTTGATGCTCTATATCTCAAAGATAAACATATAGATGATTGTATCCTTAAGACATAGATATTGAATTATTTAGGATTGTTGTGCTTAAATAGTTAAGCGCAGCGATTTAAAGCGATATTACTACACTTTACACATTTATATCATCATCGTATACATGATTGAAAGTAAAAGCATATCATATAAACACCCAATAGTGGAATGAACCAGATTTGCTGTTATAGTGCATGCATACAATCAATGATAGCAAGATAATTACATAACAATTTACATACGCACAATGACTTCAGACAAAGATAGAAGTACCATTTGAGCTGTAGGCAAATCCCAGATATCAATCACTATGTGTGGCTTTTCCCTCAACGCATAAACATTCCTCAATCAATGACAGTAGTGCACAATTGAATCGAGAAATTTCTCCATTAAAGTAAAAGTGACTGGTCGAGTTTCATAAAAGAATAAACGCTGAAGCACAATAGTGCAAACTTCAGTCTGTTAAGTCTATTACAAAATTTTACGACCCTTTCTAAAAACATGAAAGGGTCTATAAATACTAAGCTAATCTAAATATCTACAAAACAGAAATGCTAACTATGCTGATATCAATAACTTCTTGTTGCTATTTCTGCTGGCGATCTGAGGAGCTGGAGGATGATTCATTCTGTCGGCTGCTTCCCTTTGAACCTGAGTTGATTGATGGCAAGCATTGGCTCAATTTTAGGAGGTCTGTTGAGCCGCGAACTGAGCTGGGCAGCGTAGGTGGCGTCTTGGATGTCGGGGATCATACATTGAACGGCATCGATTAAGCATTTGAGGGCGGCTCTTTGTTCATGAGGCTTGATTAGGAAATGCCAATATGTTTCTATGCTTAAACTGTTAACCCTGGCGATTAACCTTCCTCTGCTTTCTAATTCTGGATAACGATGTTTGCTATGTAGAGTGTATCGTTAACTAGATCAATCAAATTGTTAGAAGTCAATCTACACCTTGAAGTTGCCCTTTCTGCCTTCAACACCTGTGTGTGCCACTCTGTGAATAGTATGTCCTTATGAACCTCAAGTATTCTTGGAAAATTGGAGGCTTTTCCTGACTTTGAATCTTGCCATTCGAGGTATGCTGTAATAGCTTCATCGGCTTGATTCAAGTCATCCCTTGCCTTTTCTACCTGTTCATTTACAGCTGTAGTTAATTTGCAGAGTGGTTTCGCTTGAGAGAGGTATTGAGCCAAGAGTTTAGCTTGCGCTATAAGTGCATTGTTGATTAACATTGCCTCTTTTCTGAATTCCACTATCTGCAAATCTCCTTTGATATTCTCTAACTGCGTTTCAATTTGGGCGATATGCTCATCCTTGGCCTTTAACAATTGCTTATTCTCCGCTTTTAATTTCTCCAAAGCCTCCGTCAACTCATTTTGTTTCTGGATCGCTGCCTGATTAATGTTCTACTTCTCCTCCTCCCATTGCTGAGCCAATTGGCTATTTATTTGTTGTTGCTCTACTAACTGTTCGCCTGCACGCGCTGCCTTCTGCTGTTGTTCTGCTAATTGTTCCTCAGCTTGTATTACCCTCTGTTTTACATTTGCTAATTCTGTTTGCAATGTAGAGATTTCCTGGTCTTTAGTCTTTAATAGAAGACTAACCTACGATGCCTTGTCGATAGTTGCTGCTGAGTAAGCTCCAGCATACTGTGACAATTTAGTTAGGTCATCGGAGGGATCCAGTTTCTCTTTCCACACTACGTTGCCCATGACCGTTTGTTCTGGAAAGATGGAAGGTTGATCAATCCTTCGTCTCTTTCTCGATCGCTTTACCTCGGCTCTGTGCCTTGGGCTGTAGAAGACATCCAATGGAGGAATATCTTCTACTTGTAGAGTGATTTGGTCGCTAGGACCTTTGGGAATTATTTCTACATCCTTAGTTTTAGGTGAGCCGCTGGTTCCGCTCAAAGCCTGAGATGAGGTATCATCTTGTACACTGCTGCTTTTAGGAGTATCAGTATTCTGTGAGTCTTTCCCTCCACTGATAATGGTGCTGAACTGTTGCCATTCCTTTTGCAGTTCAGGGTCTGTAATAGCACCTTTATTAGTATCGGTGGTGGTTTGTTTAGACTGAGACTCCCTTAGCAATTGTTCTTGTTTTTCCTTCTCTTGCTGCTCCTATTCCTTCTGCCGCATCTCTACCTGCTCTCTTTGCTGGTTGTCCTCTTGCTCTTTACGCTGTCTATCTTCCTCTTTTTTCTTTGAGCGCTCTTCCCGCTCTTTCCTTGAGCGCTCCTCCTGCTCTTTCCTTAGCTTCTCATGCTCTTTCCTTAAGCGCTCTTGTTGTTCTTTCTTCAGCTTCTCCTCTCGATCTTTCTTTTGCTGTTCCTCCTGCTCATTATTGTTGGTCTTGGTTGTAGCAGGAGGTTCCTTTATCTGTTGTTGGCCAGGCTCGCTTGATGATGCTGCTTTGTTTGGGATTAATACATCTAGAGGCAGAGTTTGCAACCTCTGCTCCCTGAGTTTATTAAACTCAATCAACTCTTCATCGTTGTATCGCATCTTGGCGAGATGTTTGGCTTGAAATATCGATTCAGCTGCAGAGAAAACATCATCGAACATATCTTCCTTATGATCGAATGTCACTAATTTGGCATGTTCCAAAGCGGCATATGCAGTTTTCTTTGGGTCAAATGCTCTATTCGAAATTGTGGCAAGATTTAGAGCTTGAATCTTCTTGGCCTCTTTTTCCGCATGTTTTAGATCATGCAGGGTGAAGACTCCACATCTGAAGGGAAAAGTAGGCCAGCCCCGTTTCTTCTCCTTCCTGAGAGTCTGTGTGGTGCTCTCAGCTGAAATTTGATAGGCAATTTCCCTTGCTAGCAGTTTGTCAGGAACATATAGGGGGAGGACATGAGGATTGGCTTAGCTGCCAAAGACTCTAACATAAGTAAAATACTCTTCGCCAAACCAACTACCTACTGCTGGCAAGTCAAAAGAGGCTAGGTAGGAGATCCTTGGAATAGGCTTATCAAAAATTGCATAATAAACAGGTACCATGAAACCATTACAAATCTGATATATATGGCTTTTATGGGATGACTTCCACATCTTGTGATGGTAAATATGAATGGGCGAGGGGTCCTGTGCGGTCCACCTCCAACCAAGAGTAGGGAATTCAGAATTAAAACACAAGGTGTCCAGGATATATGCACTGTAGTAGAACAGGGGAATTTTCCTCTCAGTTACTCTAGTTTTGTTCCTAAAGTCACTAACAACTAATGCTAGCTTATCTGAAAGGATAGTGGCCAAATCCATAATTATGTTGTTCACTGCCGCCTCCATGAGAGGAACCATTTCAATGGTAAAAATGGCAGAGTCGTGCAACCCCCACAATCTACACATCATTATACCGATGTAGCAATAAGGAGAACACAAAGACTCGACTGAGTACTTACCGGAGGATTCATGCTTGTGCTTTTGTGGATTCTGCCTCCAGTCCTTGATAGGTTCGGACTCAATCTCGTTCTCGCTTGCGAATTTCTCCAAAAAGGCGATATTATATATCTTCTCTGGCTTAGGCAAATGATACATTTGCCTCAAATCTTCTGGCTTAAATGACCCAAAAATTCTCCCGTCCTTTGCAATGAAAGTTTGGTCTGTGATGGGGATTTCTTCAATTGCCCATTTCACGACATCGGTATATGGGAGCATTTGTTCCCTTGCCGCTATCCTATGGAGGAAGGAATCGGCCAAATCCTTAAGAGTGCACTCTGATTTCTTCAATGAATCTGCGGTAGCTTCGTCTACCACCTGCGTTGGTTTCTCGACCTCTAACAAGTCATAAGTTCCTTGCCAAGTTGTTCTGGCAAGGCCTGCGCATGTTGTGTCGGATATCAGGCCCTTCTTGCTATTTACTACTGCTTGTGGTGCAGCTGGTGGATTGGAAACACCTGCAACTTTCTTCGACTTTTTACCCATCGTTCCCAAATTCTTTGAAAAACTGTATTCTGCAGAGAGAGGCGATTTTTGGCGTAACACAGAGATAGCAATAAAACTCACAGTTGATAGCAAATGAAAAGATGAACGTTAATATACTTTGCTTTTGTATAACCAGCGCGGAGACAATCTACAGGCGGATCTTAGGACATGGATTCATTAAGCGACCGTATAGAGCCTGCCACCTTATAAATGCCCATTATACCAATATTCGGTCGAAAGATCTCTTAAAGCATGTAATGGTCGTATTGGCGGCCGAGCGGGAGTGATTATGCCTTAATTACCATTAAATTGGGCTTTCCAATCACTTTAACAGCTTTTTCTTGAGAACTCTGCCTTATCGCATCGCATCGGGAGGGGGCGCATGATTGGCTTTAACAATGCTTTGAGTATTGCCGATCGCCGATTGCGATATCGCATCGGCGAAAGGCATATGCGCATTAAGGATGAAACGAGGGGACCCGCCGATTGCCGATTGTGATATCGCATCGGCAAAAGGCATATGCACAATACTTGTAATATAAAGGGGATGTGCTGATTGCTGATCGCCGATAGCTTATCGCATCGGGGGCTTTGGTATGGGGTGCTTAAGTGGTGCACAAGGGGATTGCCGATTGCGATATCACCGATAGCTTTATCACATCGGGGGAAGTCTTTTGGCCATTTGTTGCATCATTTATATTATTGCGATATGCGATCCTCCGATTGCTTTATCGCAATAAACTGAATATTCGCATTATTTTCATTTTTTTTTAAAAAGATATTGCTTTTAAGGGTTTATTCATAAAGCGCTCCTTTGATTATCGGACTTTTATAAAGTAAAAGTTTTGATATCAATTTTATTTTTAAAGGGACCTATTTCATATTTTAATGTTTTTTGTGAATAAAAATAATATGAAATGGGGAGTTGTTTGCAAAGCACAACAATTGGCGATTCACTGGAAGAACCAGTTATCTCTGAAAAAATAAAAATACTTTAAAACTTTTTGACAATAGAGTTCCAATTATAAAATAAAATTCAGATGTATCTAGGTATCTATGCATTCTGATTATCATAGAAGTAATTTTGCCAACTTCCTCCTTTTGCTAATTTAAAATTGATACATTTTAAGTTTCAAATAGGCCTTTGTTGGTTTTATTAATAGTAAAAATAGAAAAAATCTCTCCAAATCAGCGTTTATAGTAAACTCGCATGTCATAGGTAGAGCCTCTGCTGCCAGCAAACATTCATAGTCTCGACAGGGATACCTTTTAACCATGTAATTTTCCATTGTCCCATCCAATCAAGAGTGTGATTATCAGAAATGAATTTAAAACATGTTTTCATATTTTATTCATCTTTCTTTTTTCTGTCATTGATAGGATAAAAAGCCATTGTCCTGGTTTGATGGCCAGCTATTGAGAATGCCACTCATTGGTAGTAGTTTAACTGAACAAGCTAGCTCGTGATGAGACTCCTTGTCTTGAAATTTCAAGCCATTACACTGTTTTGGTAGGCAGTATTGGTAATGTCAGCTAAGCTATTTCCCTATGAACATGGTAAGCAGGCTTGTGATAAGACCTCTTATCTTTAATATCTTTATATTTTAGAATTACACCTGAAAAATCATCATCTTTAATGAATGGGGTGGACAATCACTTCTTTGAGAATTGATGGATGACAGGTTAAGAGTTGGAGATGCTGATATTGAATTGACTTCCATTTCTAATATTTATGACCTTTTGGGACTGATTTGAAAACAGAAAATGACTCTCATTACTTTTATGCTCTAAGGAGAAATTAATCAAACTTAATTTGTGGTTTTAGAATACAATGATACCTAATTTCCCAAAATTGTCTCTTTTGGTTGAAATTTCTATTACTTGAAAGCAAATATTCATGATATTTCTATGAGACAACCTTTTCAAATATAGCGAAAGATCAATGGAATATGCCTTTAAACTTTATTTCCTAAAATCTACAAACCAAGCAAAATCCTATAGAAACAAAAAGGGAGAAGGGGTCACCTTCTCAATTGAAGAACGTTTTTAGGATAAGGCCATTTACAGGGAGAGACTGCCTCACACCTGTTAAATCTTGCAATAGAAAGGTTGAATGGCCTATTTTCTCACAAATCTGAAATGGTCCAAGCCACA
>APFE031473765.1:0-34543 GCA_000404065.3 Pinus taeda
GTCTTATCCTCCAACGCTGATGAAGGTGACCTGTTGACCAAGTAACATGCAGTATCCACCGCCTCTGCCCAGAATTCCTGTCCTAACCCGGCGCCATTGAGCATGCTTCTTGCCCTTTCCATCAACATCTTGTTCATTCTTTCTGCGACTCCATTTTGCTGAGGTGTATATGGAGCAGTCTTCTGCCGTGCTATACCAAACTTCTTACAGAATTCTTCAAATTCCTTGCTGTAGAATTCTCCACCATTATCTGTCCTCAGTACCTTTATCTTCTTCTCCGTCTGGTTTTCCACCAGAGCCTTAAATTCTTTAAACCTGTCAAAGACTTCAAATTTCTTCTTAAGGAAATATATGCATGTATTCCTTGAGAAGTCATCTATAAATGATACATAGTACATAGACTTACCCAGTGAGGGAACTCTCACGGGTCCAAACACATCACTGTGCACAAGCTCTAATATTTGTTTCGTCCTCTTACCACCAAAGGGGAAACTCACCCGATTTTGCTTCCCATATACACAATTTTCACAGAAATCAAAATCCAGAGAAGTTATTACTCATACCTTATACCATACCTTTACCATGAAGTATTCGAAGGCCCTTCTCTCCAATATGTCCAAGCCTTTGATGCCACAACATGGTCTTCTCTCCAGAGACCACTAGATTTCCTGCTCCATTTTCAGGAACCATAGAACTATTGCACCCGTCAACAACAGTGCTACCTTGCAGCTTGTACAGAGTTCCAATCCGAACTCCCCGCATCAATACCAGTGCTCCTCGAACCATCTTGCAGGTATCCTTCTCGAACACTCTCTTTACACCTGCATCATCCAACTTGCTTACAGAAATCAGATTTCTGGCCAATGCAGGAATATGCAGAACACCCGGAAGGGTTCTAACCCTTCCACCTTGCAACTTCAACTTTACTTTTCCACGACCAATGATTCTAGCCTTCATATCATCTCCTAAGAAGACATCACCACCATCGTATTTCTCATACTCGCAGAACCACTCTCTATGGGGAGTGAAGTGAAAGGATGCACCTGAGTCAATGAACCATGCCTCATGATCTACATGTGTACTTGAAGAAGCCAAGTACACATCCCCACCTTCATCTGAGGTGGTTTTCGCCTCTGCAGAAGGAGCATCATCAGATCCCTTTCCTTTATCAGGAGCTTTAGATTTACACTCCCTTCTGAAGTGCCTTTCCTTTCCGCATTTCCAACACACCACCTTTGTAGGTTTTCCTGGAGATTTAGATCTCCCTCTAGATTTAGATCTCCCACTCGATGACTTATTTTTGTTTCTGTTCTGGGACCGTCCTCGTACAGACAAGGCATCACCATTCTGGTTGTCCATATTTTTCCGTCTCATCTCCTCCGTCAGCAAGGCTGAGACTATTTCATCAAACTGCAAAGCAGTTGCATTGCTACCTATTGCAATAACCAGACTATCCCACGAGTCTGGTAGAGAACACAACAAACTGATGCACTTATCTTCATCTGAAATTTTAATATCAACAGATAATAACTGACTTACCACAGTATTAAATGCATTCAGATGCTCTGTCACCGACTCTCCATCTTTCATCCTCAGGTTATACAGCTTTTTCCGCAGGAACAGTTTATTCACCAGAGACTTAGATTGGTACAAGTCCCTAACTTGTACCATAAAGCCTTCACCGTAGCTTCCCCTGATACATTTAACAACACTAAATCTGAGACACACAATCGTATTTTGCTCTTTGCCTTCCGATCCAACTTCTTCCATTCTTCATCGGTCACTCCCGTTGGTTTAGTACCCGGATCTACCGCGATCCCACTGATCTTATCCACCAACAGATCCTCCATCTTGAGTTTCACACTCAAAACTTTGACCATTGAACTTCTCAATCTCTATCTTTCCGCTGCTCGCCATCTTCTTTCACCACCAAAATCGATCTCGCAGATCTCCCATTGAACAGGGTCTACCACAGGCCCGAGCCAAACCCCTCAGCAACAAAGGCGTCCCCTTGAAGCCAAAACAGCTCTTATACCAACTGTAGGTTTTAACGCCGTACAGAAATTACCTGCATACGAATTCTAAATCACAGGAAAAATAAAAATGCGAGAGAATAACACATAAAACACATATACACAGAGATTTCCCACTGGATCTCAAAACCGATACTACCAGCTTGATTTTTCATTATGTTCCTTTCATTGTTACAATACATATTTATACATGCTGAAGCATCCAATACCATGGATTGGAAAACCATCACGTCCAATACCATGGACCAAAATACCATCGATCCAATATCATGGACCGAAAACCATCGCGTCCAAAAAACATGTGCGAAAATCGTGCACAAAACGATAGGTGGGTCCGCCCAACCTAACATAGGGTCCAAAACCAAACTTTTCTGGGGCGCTACCCCGGACCCCATAAAGTGGGGTTACGGGTACCCCTCAAACCCCCTGTTAACTATGTGGAAAGAATATAACACAACCCAACAAAGAGATTTAGGCATAACTGCTCCATTAATTGGCCGTTTAAACCTGTCAATCATTTAAATGCTCATTATATCCTTTAGTTGCCGAATAATTGTTTAAGCGTGGATTTGATTTTTTGGCGGTTGGACGTAAGAGAATCACTATCAGGAAGAGAAAAGGATTTTAATGATAATTAATATAATATATCGAAGTCATATCAATCCTTTTGGAAAGTCACGTTTGTCTTTATCGCAATCGGCGATCAGAGGAAGCCTTGGGCAATCTTATTTAAGTTTTTGTGGAATCCCCGATCGCCGATAGTGATATCACTTGACTCGCATCAGGAGCTTTAAGGAGGAGAGTTCGTTATATTCATATCGCATTCCCTGATTTCTAATTGTGATATCGCATCGGGGCAAGCGGAGGGGCCTTTTATTGTTTGTTTTCCTGATAACCGATGGTTACTCGCGTTTGTCACATCGGGGAGAATCATTGGGTCATGGTTATGCATCCTTTTTTATTGCGATATGCGATCTAGCGATCGCTTTATTGCAATAATAAAGAATTATTCATTTTATTTTAACACCGATTATTTATCAACTCAAAAAGGTTTTATAATGTTTTGTTTGTTTCTAGACCTTTAGAAGAGTGATGGGTTAATACCAATTTAATCAAAAATGGACCCATTTCATATTATAGTTTTCTAAAGTAAAATTTTATGAAATGTGGGGTAGTTGTATAGCACAACAATTGGCGATTCGCTGGAAGAAACAGTTATCTCTGAAAAATATTGGAATATTTGAACTTTCTTTAGATAGATATCTTATCAAAAAAGAAAATTCTAATATAAATAAGTATACACACATTCTGAATATAATAAGAGCATGTTTTTTGCTAATTCCTTCTATCGTTAAAATTAAATACATTCTAAGTTTTAAATTGGCCTCTACTGGTTGATAATGATAAAACAAAGCACCTTTCCAACTTAGCCTTTTAGTTGACTCCTTTGTCACAGGTAGAGCCTATGCTACCAGCAAACGTTCATAGTTTCGACAGGGATACCTTTTAACCATTTGATTGTCCATGACCCCTCCCACCTCAGAGTATGATTAAAAGAATGAATTCATAATATGTTTTCATATTTTGTATTTCTTTTCTTTTCCATTTTTTGTAACATAAAAAGCCATTGTCCTGGTTTGGTTGCCAGCTGTTTTGACAATGCCATTCACTGGTTGTAATCTAATCGAACAAGTTGGCTCGTGATGAGACCCCTTGTCTTATGCTTATAAGCCATTACCCTGTTTTTGTATGCAGTGTTGGTAATGTCGGTTAGACTATTTCCCAATGATCATGGTAAGCAATCTTGTGATAAGACCCCTTATCTTTATATCAGATATTTTAGAATTACACTCTGAGTAATCGTAAACTTGGATGAATGGGATGGACAATTTTCTCCTTAAGAGAAAATGGATGACAAGGTAAGAGTTGAGGATGCTAAGATTGAATCAGTCTCTGTTTTGATATTGGTAACCCTTTTGTGGCCAGTTTGAAAACATTGAAATGATTTACAATACTTCTAAATCTTGAGAGGATTTTCACAAAAATAAAATGAGGTCTTCAGAATGTTAATATACCTAATTTCCTAGAAATTGTCCCTTTTGGTTAAGATTTCTATTTTACAAAAGTAAATACTAAAAGCACTTCTTCTGAGCAAAATTTCAATATAGCAAAGGCCAATAGAAGCTATTTTACAACTTTATTTCCTAATGGTCCTAAAAACTACAAATCCTATTGAATTTAAAAGAGAAGGGGTTACCTCCTCAATTGAATAATTTCTTTAAGATGAGGCCATTAACAGGAAGAGAGTCCCTCTTTCCTGATAGATCTTGTAACATGAATGTCGAATGGCCTATCTTCTCATTGATATGAAATGGTCCAAGCCACATATTTTGTAATTTGGTGTGTTTATCTTTATCCTAATGTGCTTTGTCCCATTTTAGAACTAGATCACCAACCTGCAACTATTTAGAACTAGACGAAATTGAATCAAATGATGACTTGATTGTCTATTGATGTTTAGCATGAGTTATTTTGGCCTTCTCTCTCTCTTCTTCTAATTTTAAAATTTGATCATGTCTGAGTTGGATAGAAGAAGAGGGGCTTTCTTCAATAAACTGAACTAGGGCTAGAGAAGGAAGCACTAGATTGGTCGGTAGTACTGCTTCTTTCCCATATACAAGATTGAATGGAGAAGTACTTATAGAGGCCTTCTGCATTATTCTATCAGCCCATAGTGCGAATATTAAGGATTTCTGCCAGTTTTTATGATTTTGTTCAACAGTTCGCTTAATGATTTTGAGTAGATTTTTATTGGTAGACACTGCCAGACCATTACCGTGGGGATAGTAATTTGCAGAATATTTCAATTTAAATCCTCTTTTAATAGCAAACTCAAAAATGGAATTTCCAAAGAAATAAGATGCATTATCAAAAACAAGAGCATTTGGGACACCAAACGTAGTAATGATGAACTGGTCTATAAATTCTATAATTCCTTCAAAGATTGTTGTCTTTAACGGAATTGCTTCAACCCACTTAGTAAAGTAATCAGTAGCAGTAAGGATATACTTATATTGTTTGGAGGATTGTGGAGTTATTTCCCCAATGATATCTAATCCCCATTGTTCAAAAGGTTGATCAATGTTGACTGGTTGCAAAGGGAAAGTTGGTTTCCTTTGTCTTCCACTCAAGATTTGACAACTTCGGCATTTCCTTACATACTCTTGGGTATCTCTGAATAAGGTGGGCCAGTAATATCCAGCATGAATGATTTTGTGAGCTGTTGTGTCAGCTCCAAAAATGTCCTCCAGCTGGTCCATCGTGTAGTTCCTGCAAAACCTTTCGTGCTTCAGGTTTCTCCAGGCATCTTAATAAAACTGAATCATAGTTTTGCCTAAAAAGAACATCATCAATGATAATGAAGTTTTTTGCCTTAAATCTAATGGCCCGTTTGTTTTTATAAGAAATATTAGGAGGTGCATGTCCATTTTTCAAATAAAAGATTAAATACGCATATTAAGATTCAGAATTGGTAATACTTATCTGGTTGATTTCTTCAACGTGATTTGTATCACCTGATTCAAGAATGTTGGATGCTCCTGCTAATAACTTGCAAAAACCTTGGCCTCTAACAATCTTTGCTAGCTTGATTTCCAAGTCATATTCTTGAAGTTTTTTAACCCAATTTTCCCTTTTTTCACCTAATTCCCTTTGGATCAGTAATTGCCTTACTGCAGAAAAAGGAACTATTACTTTTGTATGGGCTTTTAGAAGGAAGGGCATGTACTGTTTAATGGCTTTATACACAACAAAGACTTGTTTTCCATCTTCGGAGTAATTTAGTTCTGCACCCTGAAAATTTAAGCTAAAGAATGAAATCGGTGCTTCCAAGTCGTGATCATTAATCTGAGTGAGTACCGCTGCATAAGATGAATCAGACGCGATAGTGTACAATGTGAAATAATTAGAAAAATCAGGAGTGTTTAAAGTGGGGGCATTGATTATTGATTGTTTGATTAAATCAAATGCTTCCTTTTCCACAGACCCTCATCTAAACACTGAATTTTTCTTAATCATGGTTTGTAATGGTAAAATTATATGAGAAAAATCAGGAACAAACCTTTTGACAAAGTTGATCTGACCTAAAAATGACTGCATGGATTTTTTGTTATGAGGAAATGGGATTTCAGAAATTTATTTAATCCTGTAGGGATCAATACAATACCATCTTTGGAAACGATAAAGCCCAAGATATTTCCTTGATTTAGAGCAAAGAAGGATTTTTTGGGATTAAGTTAAATACCATACCTTCTACAGTGTTCAAGGATTTGATTCAAATCATGTAAATGGTTGGATCTCTTTTTAGAAAATACGGTAATATCATTTAAATAGACGACTACTATTTTTTTTATCAATCCTTTGAAGGCTATATCCATTGCTCTTTGGAATGTAGCTCCTGTGTTAATAAGTCCAAAAGGCATTTTCTGATAGGCGTAAGTTCCCCATTTTGTTCTGAAAGTAGTTTTGAGTTTGTCATCAGGATGAACCAAAATTTGGTTGTATCCTGAAAAACCGTCTAGAAAGGATATTAGCTTAGAACCTGCTACTGAATGGAGTATTTGCTCCATGGTAGGTAATGGGAAATTATCTTTTTGACTTGCCTTGTTTAGATTTCTGAAATCTATACAAATCCTGATGTCACCATTTTTCTTCCTAATAGGCACCATATTGGAGACCCAGTTTGAGTGCCGAATAGGAAAAATAATCTTTGCTTTCAAGATTTTATTGAGTTCTGATTTTATCTGGCTCTCTAAGTTTGGATGCATTTTCCTCAATTTTTGTTGAACCGGTTTTTGTTCAGAAAGCATTGGAATGGTATGCTGGATGATTGATGTATCATGTGTTTTTAAATCATCATACTTCCAAGCGAAGAAATGTTTATTTTTTCTTAATAATCTAATAAATGTTGTCCTTTCTTCTTCAAAAAGTCTTAATCCTAATTTGATATTTTGAGGGTTCTGCTCAGTACCGAGATTTATCAATTCAAATCTTAAGGTGGAACTTTGGAGTTTTGAATTGGTTACCTGTTTAAACCTGTCTTTAATGTCGTAGAGATCTTCAATTTTAACCACATGTCTTGGTATTGAGTTTTCCTCATGCTTTTCTTTCATCTAAAGATCGTGATCGCTTTCATCAATGATCTGATCGTTGTAGGATTTGTCGGAAGTTAATAAATTTAGGATTTCTTGATCGTGGTTGAACACTTGCCAATTGGTGACATTGCCAGGAATTGATGGCCTAAAGATCAACTCTACTGAAAATCTATCCAGGCTATAATCTTCAGAAGGTAGGAGTTTAGAAGAAACACTGGCTAACAAGTCAGCTGCTGCATTATGGGATCTGGGAATAGGTGAAATATTGAATGCTAAGAAATGAGATATAAGTTCCTGGACTAAAGACTGGTAGTGTTTGAGGTGATTAGAGAGACAATGGATTGTATTTCGAACTTGTTTTATGACAATCTCTGAACCGCCAAACACTTTTAAATATTGAACTTTCAGGCAAATAGCTTTATATAATCCTTGCACCAAGGCCTCATACTCCACTGTATTATTTGTGCATTCAAATTCTAATCTACAAGAAAGAATTGTTTTTTCTCCCTCAAGGCTGACTAAAATACACCCTGCTCCTAATCCTTCACTAGATTTTGAACCATCAAAATATAAAGACCAAAATAAAGAATTATTAACAATTTTATTTACAGAATTCTCAGTAACATTAACACATCTTGATTTGTCAGTTTGCGAAAAATTTTCAATTTGTGATGTGAAATTGTTTATCAAGAAAGGAGATGGTTGGGCAATATAATTGCCAAAGAATGATTCAGAAGAATAGTTTCCCAAAATGTTATTGTTAAATGCAATTGGTTGATTTTCCTGTTCGAACTCTGTGAAAGTATGGGTCATGTGTTTCTCCCGGATGATTTTCATTTGATTTGGCTTTCCCTTGTAGGGGAGCCACATATGAGACGAATCGGTAGAAATATACCCATGGAGCTTCTCAGACCAATCCCTGCTCAAGATTAAACCATAAAACTCAGGTATATCAGTGATTAAGATATCAATTCTTTGAACCACTCATGGATCAGCCGATAACCTGATAGTAACAGAGTTTATTTCCCCTAAGACCTAGACTTTGGTTCTATCTAACTGCACAATGTGAATTGAAGACTTTTGGGGTTCTATGTTTAGTTTTGAACAAACTGAAGCTGGCATTATATTGGATGATGCCCCGGAGTCAATCAAGCAGTTATGTAGATTTCGATTGTAGATTTCGTAGGTTAAGAGGAAAGGAGGGTATGGGAATTTGATCTGTCTCCGATTAGAATCGTATCAGTAGCCTCAACTCTACCAGAAGGTGGTTGTCCTAAATCATTTGCAGCCTTAGCACTAGGAAGAGGCGAAGAAGGAACTGCATTAAGCTCTTTAAGAAGCAATTTCTGTTGATGTTTTAATTTGCTGAGTTCAAACATGGTCATGTTTGCCTTAGTCTTTTTCATATCATCAACAATATTGTAATCCATTGAATCCGATACTACCAACGTCTTTGATGATGAAGGTATATTTGAGGATGATGGTTGGTTTTGAGGCACTGTTGCAGTTGGTTTCCTTCTGGGTACATTTTCCTTTGTAGTATTAGTACCTGCACTCCTTTTCTTTGAACTTGCCTGGATAGGTTCAGGGGCAGTTTTGCTCCTAGTAGTCATAGGAAAAGCTTCTTGTTTAGTTTTGGTATCGGAGTTAGGCAATATGAAGTCCCACATTCCATGGCATTCAATGACTTCCTCTTCCTCGAATTCATCAGATGGTGCAATTGTTTCTTCTTCTTCTTCTTCCTCAGGGTCTGAATCTGCGTTAGATATAACATTTGGAGGTTTTGACTCAGGTTTCTTAAAATTCCTATATGGTTTCTTTGTTGAGGTTTCTGCTACTTGTTTTTTAATCTCAACCATTTCATTTGACATTGTTTTGAGGACCTTTCGAAGACCCTCCATATCATATGGATCTTTGGTGATTTTCTTCTTTGAATCATCCTTGAAAGACACTTTTTTGGATTTCCTGTCTTCGAGAGCAGCTTTCTTTTCCAAAGTGATTATACGTTTTTCGACGGCAAGGGCTTCTTTCATGTTTTCAGCCAATGTAGGTTTTCCAGCCCTATCTACAAAAATGGCTATGTTTGAAGGTAAGGCTGTAATGTACCACTCGCTTCTAATTTGTTCGCTTGGCTTGGAATCGATAGGGATTTTATTCAAGAGTTTATTAAATCGGGAGTAAAACTCCTTAATTGGTTCTCTAGACTCAATGCTTAGATTTGAAAGGTCATTAATGAGTGTGGCCAAGGATCTGTCATCGCCATATTTGTTAAGAAACTGCTCTTGAAAAGTATTCCAACTGGTAATGGATCCAGACAACAAGGAAAAATACCAAGACCCAGTTGATCCTTGTAACTTGTAGGGGAAAAGTCTAACTACAACATCTTATTCTATTACTCCCTTCAGATTAACTAACAACATGAAATTATTTATGTGTTCCTCAGCTAATGTTCTAGCATCTGGATTAAACTTTGGTAACCATTTCTCAGGATAATTAGGTAATGGATGTAATGGTGCAGGCATAATGACTACACCAGGACTGTTCAATGGATTGCTTGCCATCTTGGGAGTACCAACGATTGCCTGTGGTGTTCCAGATGTTTGGGGAGGAGGTGGAAATGAAGACTGAAAAGATTGTGATGTTGAAGGTGATGACCCCAGATAAAAAATAATATGTAATGGGGATGTGGGTGTTTGACTTCGCACTGGAGATGATGAGATGGAAGATGATGGAGAAAAGTCTCACTACCAGAATCTTCAGTGTTCTTTTTGGCCCTTTTCCTTTGGGGTAAAGGAAACTCAGGTGGTTCAATGCTAAGCTTTTCGCTTTGAAGTATGGTGAGAGGATGAGGTAGGTGAAATTGTGAAGTCTCACTGACTTGAGATACTTCAGATCTATGAGGTGAAATGGAGAAGCCTTGAAGTTTTTGGATGATAGACTGAACTTCAAAGGACTCCAGACTTAAATGTTCTGAAGTATGATGGGGTTGAGTAGTGGTAGTTGATCCCTCTTTTTCTCGTCTGGGCACTCATATTTCAAAGTGCAAACGAGAGGTCCGAGGTGAGGTGGAGGGTGATTTACTCTGTGAATGGTCTATAGGTTTTGATTTACTCGCCATTCATAGTTGATGGCCCTCCTTCTAGCGCCAAAAATGTTGATGCCCCAAAAATCATTACATCAACATCGGAGGATAACCACCCGGTCCGGACCTTAATACAACTCCTTTTCTGTTTGGGATGGTGGCTCCCACTGGATATAATGGGACCAGTTTCCTAGTAATGAATAAAAGGGGGTGGATGAATGATTGGTTATCTAATAAGTGATAATAAATGAAGGACTTATTCTATGAGCGAAAACATAAATGACTATTTTATCCTGGGAAGCTTCTATTCTAAAGTGCAATGTTTAGTGATCTGTGTTCGCTGATAGGCATATAGATGACACTATTCAATAAACAAAGACATTCATTTAAATGATAATTGCTTCGTTCAAATAGTTCAACGCAGTAATAGATAAAACATTGTTACACTTCTCTTTTTATATTACTGATACATGCATGATTAAAAGAATAGAAAACCGTAAACATCCAATAGTGGAAAGTATAAAGTCTATTGTTCAAACACATTCACATATTCAATAATAGCAAAAATGACCAAACAACAATTCACATAAAAGGAATAAACGAAGACATAGATAATAGTACCATATGAGCTGCGAATCATTCCCAACACCAATTGCAATTTGAATTCATTATTCTGATTCAGAAATACTTCTAAATAAAGGTAGTAGTGCACATCCACATAAAAGCTTCGTTATCAAAATTTCGAAAGACTGGTCTAGTTTTCATAAAAGAATATGCCTGAAGTACAGTAGTGCAACTTCAGGCTTAAGTCATATACAAAAACTTACGACCCTTTTTAAATACATGAAAGGGTCTATAAATACTAAACTAAGCTAAAAAACTACAAAATTAAAATGCTACTAAATTGGTATAATCCGATCTTGAATATCTCTCCCACAGTGATCTGGTAATCGACAACAATGATTCATCATTCTGGTTGTTTTCCTTTTGTCCTGAGTTGGCATATTTCCAGCATTGGTTCCACTTCTTGAGGGCAGCTGAGACGAGAATTGATTTGAGCAGCATAGGTGGCATCATGTATATCGGGAATGATACACCCGATTGCATCCGTTAGGCATTTGAGGGCAGTTCTCTGGCTGTATGGTTTTACTAGGAACAACCAATAGGTGTCCCAAGTTAAACTTTTAATTCCTAAGATCAATCTCCCATTCTTTTCTAGCTCTTGGTGACATGATTGCTCCAATGTCTTGGCTGATAAAAATTTACCCGGTGTACATTGAGAAATCATGTTAGATAAATAGAGAGTATTGTTGATCAAGTCAATTAAATTGCTCATAGATAACTTGCATCTAGAAACGACTCTCTCTACTTTCATTAATTGGGATTGCCACTTCATGAATAGGATTTCTTTGTGGGATTCTAAAATTTTGGGGAAGTTTGCTGCCTGTCCCTCATTAGAGTCCTGCCAAGTAAGAAAATCTATTAAAGTGTCATCGGATTGCTCTAAATCCTACCTGGCATCAACTGATTTGTCTACTATATATGTTGTTATGTCGCACAGAGGTTCAACTTGGGAAATTTCATAAAACAACAATATTATTTGTGTTATTAATTCCTTGTTAATCTGTATTGCCTCTGCTCTGAACTCGGCAGGCTGGGGAAGACTCTTGAATTTTTCTACTTGAGCTGATAATTTATAAATTTGCTCATCTTTTGTCTTTTCCATCTGTTCATTCATTGCCTTCAACTTTGATAATGCCTCCGATAATTCTTTCTGTCTCTGAATCGCTCCCAAATCGGCCCTCTGTTTCTCTTCATGCAACTATTTGTTGAGCTGGTAATTTAACTGTTGTTGCGCAGGCAGTTGCTGTTGTAGTTGTTCTGTCTTCTGTTGTTCCTCCGATAGTTGTGCTTGTAGTGAAGCGATCACTTGATCCTTTCCTTTCAACAAATTGCTTACCTCCGATGCCTTATCCATGGTGGCTACCGAATAGGCACCAACATATTGGTATAACCTTGTTAGGTCATCGGAGGCGTCGAATTCTTCCCTCCACACCACATTGGTTGTTATTGCCTGTTTAGGGAATAGAGAAGGTTGATTAATCCTTCTCATTTTCCGCTGTCGCTTTATTACAGCCCTGTGTTTTTGGCTATAGAAAAAATCCAGTGGAGGAATGTCCTCCACCTACAAAATAATTTGATACGAAGGATTCTTGGGAATTATTTCTACTACTGTAATTGGGGGTAGACCGCTGGTTCCTTTGCTTCGAACCTCCTTTGATGTTATATCCTATGTATCGGTCTCTTTGGATGTGCGGGCATCGATTGAGCTCTCAAGATTGCTTATACTTGTATTAAATTGTTGCCATTCCTTGAGGAATCTTGGGTCAATTTGAGTATCGACACTCACCTCCTTGCTGCTCTGCTCCTTCTACTTTTTCTGTTCCTCCTCCCGTATTCTCTCTTGTTCTTTCCTCTGTGATTCCTCTTGTTCTTTCCTCTTTGCCTCTTCCTGTTCTAACCTCCGGAGTTCCTCCTGCTCTCTTCTTTGGACTTCTTCAAAGATTTCGGATGTAGCAGGAGGTTCGCTGGTAAGCTGCTGCTCAGGCTCGCTTGATTGTATCATCAGGGAAGTGGCTAACAAATCTAGAGGTAGAGTTTGCAACCTCTGCTCTCTAAGTCTATTAAGTTCTACTAACCCATCATCATGGTATCTCATTCTAGCTAGCTGTTGCACTTGAAATATTGACTTGGCTAAGGAGAGCATGTCATCAAACTCATCTTCCTTATGTTCAAATTTAGTGACTCTAGCTGGGTCTAGAACATTATAGACGACTTTCTTTGGGTCGAAACGTCTATTAGGCAGAGTGGCGAGACTTAGGATGTTAATATTTTCTGCCTCTTTCTTTGCATGTTTATAATCATGCAGAGTATAGACACCACACCTTAGAGGACAAGAAGGCCAAACTTTCTTCTTTGAATTTCTGAGAGTCTTTGTAGCTGATGCGATGGTAAGTTGATATGCTATCTCTTGAGCTAATAGCTTGTCTGGTATATACAAGGGGAGGATATGAGGCCTGGCCTGACTGCCGAAAAATCTTACATAAGTGAATTTTTCTTCTCCAAACTAGGTTCCTAAGGCTGTCAAGTCAATATCTGCCTGAGAGGAGATCTTATGAGCAGTTCTATCAAAAATTGCATAGTAAATAGGTAGCATGAATCCATTGCAGACTTGGTATAAGTGATGTTTATAATGAGCTTTCCATAATTTCTGATGGTAGATATGAATAGGCATAGGGTCCTATGGAGTCCATCTCCACCCTAACACAAGAAACTCAGAATTAAAACAGAGGGTGTCCAAAATATAGGCACTAAAGTAAAATGGAGGGATGAACCTATCAGTAACACGGGATTTGCTTCTCAATTCAAGAATAGCTGTAGCTAACTTATCCAATAATATAGTCCCCCAATCCATGATTTCACTATTACATGCTGCTTCCATCAAAGGTACCATCTCTATGGAAAATTTTGAAGAATCATGCAATCCCCACATTCGACACATCATGACTCCATCATAACAATAAGGAGAACATAAGGAGTCGATGGAGTACTTACCCGAAGACTCATGTTTGTGTTTCGCTGGGTTCTGTCTCCATTCCCATATAGGCTCTGACTCAGTTTCATTCTCATCTCGAAACTTCTCTAGAAATTCTTTATTATACTTCTTCTCTGGTTCGGGCAAATGGTACATTTGTCTCGAATCATTGGGCTGAAATGAACTGAATACTCTCCCATCAATAGTGCAGAATGTTCTGTCTGTAATTGGAATTTCTTCAATTGCCCATCTCACCACATTCGTATATGGAAGAATTTACTCTTGAGTGGCTATCCTGTGTGGGTATGAATTAGCCAAATCTTTTAGAGTAGCATCAGACTTCTGGCTTGAGCCTGCTGTAGCTTGTACCGATGTTTGCTGAGATTCCTCGGCTTCAACCAGGTTGTAAATATTCTGCCAAGTAGTACTGCCGAGGCCGAGACATGTGGTATCTGAGATTAATCCGTTTTTGCTTGGTCCCGGATCAATGACATGTTGTCCTGTTACCGCAGAAGCTGAAGTTGTTCCATATTTCTTAGATTTCTTCCCCATTTTGTCTGAAATCGCTACTGCGGAAAAATTCTGCACAAGAGAAAAATGAACGTAATGTGGAGAATAGATGGCGAAAACCAAGTATGGAGGGATTGTGTCAATCAATGAATAATGGAAGATTTATCATAAGGCTCCCCAGGATACAATCTCTGAAGGGATTTACGCATAAATGCTCCATTAATTTGTCATTTAAACCTGTCAATCATTTAAATGCTCATTATATCCTTTACTTGCCGAATAATCGTTTAAGCGTGGATTTGATTTTTTGGCGGTTGGATGCAAGCGAATCACTATCAAGAAGAGAAAAGGCTTTTAATGATAATTAATATAATACACTGAAGTCATATCAATCCTTTTGGAAAGTCGCGTTTGGCTTTATCGCAATCGGCGATCGAAGGAAGCCTTTGGCAATCTTATTTAAGTTTTTGCGGAATCCCCGATCGCCGATAGTGATATCGCTTGACTCGCATCAGGAGCTTTAAGGAGGAGAGTTCATTATATTCATATCGCATTCCCCCATTACCGATTGTGATATCGCATCGGGGCAAGGCGAGGGGCCTTTTATTGTTTTTTTTCCCGATAATCGATGATTACTCGCGTTTTTCGCATCGGGGAGAATCATTGGGTCATGGTTATGCATCCTTTGTCATTGCGATATGCGATCTGGAGATCTCTTTATCACAATAATAAAGAATTATTCATTTTATTTTAAGACCGAATATTTATCAACTCAAAAGGTTTTATAATGTTTTGTTTTTTTGCAGACCTTTAGAAGAGTGATGGGTTAATACCAATTTAATCTAAAAGGGACCCATTTCATATTATAGTTTTCTAAAGTAAAATTTTATGAAATGGGGGGTTGTTGTATAGCACAACAACTCCTTAAGTAGGTTGAATTGCAATTTGTCTATTATTATGTTTGTGTGTTTTTGTTGCTTACTTGTTTCAGGAACTTGAAGAAGGAAGTGAGAGATTGCTAGAGCGAGGAAGCGAGAACACCATCAAGCAAGATAAGGGACCAAGAGGTAGGACCTCTTGATTGATTCTAACCTAAGGAAATATTCCATAAATGTAGCTGTTGTGGCTAGACCCATTATCAGGCTAGAGGAATTCATTCATGTCTGCACTTATAATTTTACTTCACCACAAATTGTTGACAACGTTGGGGAACCCAATCCTTTTGTTTGTTTTTGATTTCACGATTTTGTGGGAACTTTTCTAGTTTCATGTTTTCCCTTTGGTTCTGTTTCCTTTCTCCTTCTTACTTGCCTAAGTCTAAAATTCATAGTATCTAAGTTGGTCCCTGTTTCAAATTTTATTATTCTTTTCCTTATCTACCTCAATAATCACACTTAATGCGCTAACAATCGTGCCTTGTGCGAGTTACTGAGAAACAATCGCGTTGACTAGCCTCTGGCGCTTGTTCTTAGTTAGGCAATCACGTCAATGCCTATAAGTGGAGATTAGGGCCTAAGCCCAATCTTCGCCAGTATGTTCTCTTGTTGTGATTTTGACCGTGGAAGCCTGTTGGACCATTTTCCCCCTGGCTAGAAAGGTTGATTTAGCTTTCTTTGTGTGCTTGCCTTGTTTAGACCACCCTCTGATGTGTTAAGTCTAGCCATAAATGAAGTTATTTTTATTTTTTCTTTAAATCCCTCGATCAACTCTATTTTTGGCCAAAAGTTTGTGTCGATTAGCCATCAGCACTAGTTGTAATACTAGTCAATTGTTCTAATCGGTGCTACTTTTGACCCAAAGGTTGCTCCAGTATCAAGGGTAAGAAAAAATCAAATTTTCTCCCATTCTAGTGCCAGTGTGTCTTGACCCTCAGAATCTCTTCTTCCTTCGAGAAGTGACTAGGATTCTTTGTTTTCAGTTGAATGAGTGAAAGAGTCTCATTTGTTCTCCCATTTGGTTTGTTTGATTCAGGGAAGAAGTTTCTTTTAGTTTCATTTATAATTCTTTGGATTTGATTGATGGTTGTTTGTTTGGAATTGTGAAAATTTTCATTTAAAGTGCTTTATGTGAAATATTCATTTTGCATTTTATGAAAAGGAGAACATCATTTTAGTTTAGTTAAGTGAAAATATTGCATTAGTAGCGTTATCAAGAAGCTATAATTGCATCATCATAAGAATTGGAAATGAAATGAAACTTATTATGTTGTTATAGGAAGATTAAGCACATTTAGGAGATTTATTAGAGAAAGATTTCATCCTTTGATTGTTGCATTGATATTGTGTTCCCTATCTCTGAATTAGTGTTAACCTTCATCGAAGACAAAGATCTCTTTTCTCATATAACTGCATATAGGAGTTTTCAGATGATAGTAGTAGGGCCTTGTAATTGAAACCTAATTCAAGATCAACCATTAAATTTATCGAATTAACCTAAAGAATCATTGAAACTTAACGCTCAGATTTAGTGCTCTAGGATAGAGATGTGTTCTGGTGTCTTTAAATATAGCAATGCTCGTTCGCTTCAGCACCAGTCAACGCTAGTATGGACTTGTGCTCCTTGTACAATTGAGTATATAATGGGAGACCCCTATAGGATGAAATCATTTATCCATACGAAGTCGAGTCGGCTGCCTTGCAAACATGATACACCGAACACAACATTCGGGGAGATTGCCTACCCGTACTTCTCGGTTCGCCAGGAGGTATTATCTAGTCCATGGTTTCCTGGTAATCCTCTTTACCGAGATCATCTAGAGCGGTAATTTGATCATTTTGACTCATTAAATTTAAAATATCATTCGAGCACTTATCATTTGAGCTCATTCAAACTGAAAGAGACTAGAGTTACCTTTTTCCCTTTTCTCGACTCTTAAAACATGAAAAGGAAAAGTTTTGTTTCAATGTTTTAAAATTAACTTCCCATGAAATATTCCTAGTTAAATTTATCTTCCTTACTGATTCTTTAGGGTCAATTTGAATGGAAAAATCTCCAAGGTGTACCAATCAAGGATTCCCCTCAGATGGGAATCCTGGTCCTTTCCTTGTTTTGGAAATGTTAGGACGTTGTCCCTTCCTGGGTTAACAATTGGTTTACTTGTCTTATTATTTTCGACCTTAGTGATCCCGAGTGTCCCAACTCCTGCCCCATCATCTCCTTCATTTGAATCATGTCACGATTATTCTTAGGTTGACCTCTTGCCTTCTTCCCCTATTTCTTCACCCTCCTCTTCTAGTTCACCCGGTGAAAGTTTGAAATCCAGTAACCAGGATGCTAAGAACACAAAGAAGAAGACGAAGAAGAAGAAGTCAAATAAGCAGGAGGCCAACCATGCAGCTATTACTCCAAATTCACCCCCCGTCAATAAACCTTCTCATCCTTCATGAAAAGTAAAATTCCCTTACAAGATGTGTAAGGGTGACCATCTGCTTCGAGACTGTCCTGACATTCGCAAAGTCTTAGAGGTATGGTATGAAGACCTGAATCGACCATCCCCATCACCTCTAGAGATCATGTCGATGTTACGCCTTCAGCTAATGATTGTAAGATGAAAGGGAGGATTAGATTCCCCTATAGGTTATATGAAGGAGAGCATCTTCTTCACCTTTATCCTCTTATCGATAAAGCTTCCAAAGTTTTGGAAAACCTTGCAGCTCCTCAACCCCAACTTCTTGTTGGTTATTAGAGGCTTTCTTCTGACCCTCTCATGATTAGTAAAGAGATTGACTTGGATTCATCTCTTGCCTGTCCTTCTCTTCCTGAGTGAGACCCTTTTGTGTCTATCCCTAACCAACCATTGGTCGAAAAGAGTGTCGACTTGGCTCCACCTTTAGTTGTTCACTCTATTTTGGGAGAGAGTGGTGATCATACTACTCATGTTCTTCTCATCTCCTCAAATTCTCATGAAATGAAGAGTGACCCTATTGTCCTAGTTCTTTAGGAGAGTCCTTCTCATATTCTTATACAACATGGGGGGAATCATATGATACCCCCACCAAGTAGTTTTGTCATCTCTTTCGATTAGGGTCCATTGATATATTTATGCCTCCCATCTTATGTTCCTTTCTAGATCACAATACAAGCCTATAATATGGTAGTACCTCACACTATATTAGATGAAGGACCATTTGTTAACATCATGTCTTCTACTACTTGGCAAGTTTGGGTTCTCCATAGCTTGTGTCTATCGCCCAGAATGTGTTGGCTTTCAATAGAGGAACCAATCAACCTTTAGGGATCCTTCCGAAGTTCCCTATTACTCTAGGAGGAAAGTCCATCTATATAGATGTGATGGTAGTCCAAGGTTCACTAGATTTCAATCTTCTCCTGGGACGTGACTATGTTTACATCATGGGAGCTCTTGTTTCTTTTCATTTCTATGTGGGTTGTTTTCCGCGTGAAGGGGGGAATTGATTCTATTGATCAACTATCGTTCATTGGTCACTAGGTGTCTCCTTTGTGACCATCATCCCCTATTAGTTCTTGTTTACAAGAAGTATGTTCCTCGCCACAGGTCAATTATGTGTCTACCCATTCCATCTCTACAATTTTTTATGATCACACAGATGGTATAGTACATTATGTATTGGGGGCATTGGAATGCAATCTTTCTATGGTGCCAGATGACATGTATTCTTCCCAGAGTGTGGTTCTTCCATCTAATGAAGATCTCTTGGGAGCCATGTTCTCGTATGGTCCATGATCAGTTTAGTGAGGATAATCCATGGTCTTGTGTCAACCTCGTTAAAAAATGAAACAAGGCGTTGTAAGGATACCTCCTGGTCTTGTGTCAACCTTGTTAAAAAAAAAACAAGGAGTCATGAGGATAGTTCTTGGTCTTGTGTCAAGCTCATTAAAACATGAAAGAAATGTGTGAGCATAGTTCCTTGTCTTGTGTCAAGCTCGTTGAAAAATGAAACGATGAGTTATGACGATAGTTCTTTTATTGTGTCAACCTCGTTAGAAAATGAAGCAACTCCCTTTTCCAAATCAAGTCTTTGATTAAGATCTCGTAAAATCCCAGTCGAGTCTTTCATCGATCTCAAAAGTGAAAAATCATTTCATCCACCTAGCCAACTGAAATGAAGCTTTCGGGGGATGTACCTCGATTGATTCATTATGCTGGCACATGCAAAGTTATAGCAAGCATAGTTTTTCATTTGAAGCTTGTGTAAACATGAAACTGAATCCAAGCAGAGTTTTCCATGGTTCAATCTATTGTAAAAATGAACCCATGCCCAATATACATCTTGTGATTGGTTTTTTTATTAGCTGATTTATGTTATATGAGCCTTGTTTGTTTCATTTCATCTCCACCTTCTCTTTGGCCAATCATATGCTTTCACTTGGTTGTGCATCCTTTCATGAGGAACTGTAGCAATGAGTTCTTTTATTAGCTAGCCTCTTGACCATTACATGTTTTGAGTACTTCCTCCATTCTTGGAACCAATTTCTACCCTTTATACCACTCGTTCCTCTAGGATGAGTCACCTTTAAGCTCTTTTCTAACTCATACAAAATGAGATGATCGCTAAGTATTTTTTCCCTTTTTGACTTGTTGAAGAGAATAAAAATGGGGGGTCCACTTTCAACTCTTTTCTGACCCTTTAAAAGTGAAAATATGGCTGAGCTCTTGTCATTTCAAACTCATTAATGGATACAAAACACCGTGCACCAAGTACAAGTTTACCCCCTTTTGGAGCTAGGAGGCACTATTTACGAAAAATGTACTCCTTGTCTAAAATGGTCAAGCGGTTCTCTCAAGTATTTTTTTCTACCTTTTCAGGCTCGTGAGACACAAATTTACAAAAAGGGACCATGTAGAGTTTTCTTTTACGTGTCTTTTTAAAACTCTCTAACCAAGAAAGGATACCGAGTTATACCTTTGTCTGACTCGTTAAACTATTAAATGACATTGGATTTGTTGCCATGATGAACATGAGCTTCTCCTTCGTATGGATCGTTAAACTTACTAGGTCAGATTCATCTGAAGGATGAACTTATAGTGCAAGCATATGCTATCCCCTTCAAGCTTGTGATTAAAAAATAATTAGGGTACTCACCAAAAATTGTGGGGGAAAATTTGGAAATCTATCGAGTCGTGTCGGCAGCTTACACTTAAACATGACATTCTTTGCCTTATGTCAGGTTGGGACATCCTCAATAGAATTGACCTCCTTGTGTTTGGGATGTTCATTTTTTGCCTTCCATTTTATCTCTGCCACGTCATCATGACCATTGGTCTTATGGATCTAGAAGCTTCCAAGCTTCTAGTTGTGTCACCGATATGTTCAAGAGTTGCCCTTCCATAGTTACACTTACCTTTGTTTCTCTGTATCATCCAAAAATCATTTTGCATCCTCTCGTCTCATATCGATGATGTGGGATTCATTATGGCCCTCCAACATGGTTTCTTTCCATCGACTTCAACTCATTATCCGGGAAGTTGACCGAGAGACTCCCTTCTAGTACCTTAGAGAATGCATACCCTGATGGGAAGTTCTTTGCAATTGACAACAAGTTCACATCATTGGCTTTCGATCGAGTGATTTCATGGGTGTGTGACTTCGATTCCTATATTCACATTCTATGAATTGTGTTGATAGTACCTTGAGGGCCATCATCATTATTGGTAGTTTCTCTCACACTTCATATTAGTTTATATCATTGACTAGTAATCAAGTGACTTTCTAGCATGCTCATTGTCAACACATCCATTCACAGGCTAGCATTTGTGGTTTTATCGGGTTGTGTTTGAGCACAAGATCCCAAGCTCAGATCACACAGTCCAGGTTATGAAGTGGTGTGACATCATTGTGATGATATATGCGTCTCTTTCATATGGATGGCTACGACCAGACCATGAGTTATCATATGTGACCGTTTTCATTATTGGATGGCTATGACCATACCACGGTTTCATTATGATCCTCTTTGACGGATGGTTGCACACATACCTAGATCCATTTACATGATCATTCTCTGGATGCCTACATCCATCCCATGATTCATGTATCATTTAATAGAGATCTTGGTTTATGTATATGTATATGTACTTTCTTGCAAGTTTTCCAACGACATACCGGTTCCCTAGACTGATTTATAAAGAATTTCATCCCTCACTCTGGCTCGCCCTTCACGCTTTAGGAGGAATCTGTTACACAACATTTTTTCATTGTCCCTATGCTCCCCATTCCTTGGTCCTAGAGGATCTCTACAATGAACCTTGCATGCTTTGCCTTCATGAAGAAACTCCCATTATGTCCCTCTTCATGAGCATACCAATTACCTTTTGCACCATTTCCCCTACAACTTCTATTTTTCCCAGTTTACAAGACCGGCACTAATGACCTTTGTCTCCCCCATGACAATGTGCAGAGATTATTAATTTTCCTCATGCTGATCGGTGTGACTGAGATTTTTTCTAGTCGCGCCAACCCTATTGTGGATTTTGTTTTTAAATTAGAGTCAACGCTTCTAGCTCTAAAAGCTCTGTAACAGAATTTTGGTAAATGGTTTGGCTAGATGGGGTCGAGGATGACAGTTTCAGATCCTATCCCCTGTAATGATGGAACTACCTCAAGGGATAAGTCCTTCTCCCATAAGAGGATGATCGATCTCCCATCCATATTTCTTATATAAAACTCCCTTCTTCCCAAGCACAAACTAGTGCGAATGTTATAGTGGCAGTGAGAGTGTTGGCTAAGTGTGAGTATACTATTTTCGTTAGACAAGAAAGCTATTACTAGTTGTAGCCATCTAGTTTTGTGATGGACATGTGTGCTTGGTTTGGAGCGAAGTCCAAAGGGAAGAGCCTTCAAACTATGGTTGTTTGAAGCCATCACGGAATGCTAGCAAAAGTGTGTGGGAACCTGGTCTTATCAGAGGAAGATTGCGAGGTTAAGAGGAATGGTTGTAACCTCTCTTTTATATTAATATATGCAACTATCAATTGATTGCCTACATGTTTTGTAATATTACATATTCGTGCCTTAATGCTTCTTGACTCATTAAGTAAGTTGAATTGCAATTTGTCTATTATTATCTTTTTGTGTTGTTGTTGTTTGCTTGTTTCGGGAACATGAAGAAGGAAGCAAGAGATTCCTGGAGTGAGCAATCAAGGAAAACATTAAGCAGTATAAACATCCAATAGGTAGGCCATCTTGATTGATTCTAACCTAAGGAAATCTTCCATAGAATGTACCTGTTGTGGCTAGACCCATTACCAGTCTAGAGGAATTTGTTTGTGTTCGCACTTATAATTTTACTTCTGTTATAGCTCCAAATCTCACTATTATGGTTTGTGATGCTGCACTCATGGCCTAGGGCAACCCCTCCTTCCAGACCTGGTCCCAAATTTTAAAAACATTGTTTTATTCCCTGTACACAACATTGCCCTGAGTTAAACGCATGTATACGCAGGTCTGCATATACCCAACCCGCGTATATGTATTAAAACACTTAAAAAAATATAAAACTCCTTATTTTCGGGCGGAGATCGTGGGTTTTACCTGCTGATCACTTGTTAGTGCCCATGGCCCAACTGTTCCCAACCAACTCCCAACTAAAAAACTACTTTGGGATTGGTATAAAAAGACATCAAAGCGAAGGCCTAAGGGAGAAGAGAAGAGAGAGAAAGGTTACTATACTGAGATTTTTCCCCTGACTAGGTCTGAAGACCCTTGTGGCTTCTACACTTCCCCCATTTGTACAGGAAACCCTTGTTTCCTTGTGATTTGATGTTCATCCACTAGTTGTGGCATCATGGAGTGAGCCTTGGAAGGAGATATGCTATAGGCTTGAGGCTGGATGGATCCGGAAGGAAGCTTTGCTTGGAGCCTGCGAAAGGTTACTTAGGTGATATTACTCCTTTTGTACATTCTATTTGTCTATAATAAAGAAACACGTCTCGGTTCCCGATATGCTTCTTCTTTATGTTTATGATGTTCATGTTTGAATTTCATGTATGAATGGTTGTTTAAAGTTCATAACTAACTTCCTTCTTTTATAACAAAAAGATGATTTTTGTATAAGTCTTTGTCCATATACTGCTGCATTCTTTGGAATTGCTTGTTTTGCAGGACAAAGGAGCGAAAGGGACTTGAAGAAGGATTTGGACCCTTGAGGAACTTCTCGAACGTAGGACCTGAGGTATGCCCTTCTTACTTTAGAATTTGCTTATTATAGTGTAATGTCTGTGTGAATCTGTGTTTCTCTGTTTAGACAACTTTCAGTCTGCTAGGGTTTCCACCCAAAAGCCCTAGGGGAGAAAATCCCTCAACAGAATTGGCGACTCTGCTGGGGACAACACTCTTGTTGTTCCTAGTTTGGGTGTTTGTCAAGCCAATCAGGGTTGAGTTGCTTGTTGGTTTGCTGTTACTTTCTGGTCTGTTCTTGACTTCTGAGTTTTGCCAGTTTCTTCAGTTTGTTTTTTATGTTTCTTGAAATCTTTCATATACAATGTTTTCCTTAGTTACAGAAGCGTATAAACGCTTGTTTCCTGAAGTAAGCCCGTGTATATGCAGGTTTCCTCAGACACAGTCACGTATACACGCAATCTGCACTTAAGCACAGTCACGTATATCTTGCAACTTTCAAGATTTATAAATTTTTGTGTCTCTGAAGTTTGTCTGGTGTTTTGAGTCAGTTTGAAACAATCATTTTTGTCAGTATCAGTTGTTTGTTTTACAGCAAGCGTCTTACTCCGATTTCTCTCTGATTATAAGGAGTATTGGTCTCGTTTTGTGTTTGCAAGCATCATCATCTTTTTTCTAAAATCACGCAATATTTCTTGATTGGAATCTTCGCTGCTCTGATTTATCAGAGCAGAAAGATTGTTATCAATCTTTGTGTTGAATTTTGCTTTTGGTGACTCTTTTTTGTTTTCTTGACAAAACCACTTTTTCTGACCATTTACTTCTTTGTTTCATCAAAGTTGTCAATTGATGCTTTCTTGAAATTGTCTTTTTGATCTTTGTTGGTCTTTGTTACCAAAGCTTTCATTGCTGCTTTCAGTTGTTAAAAAGCATTTTTAAACACATTTGTTTTTGTTGAGTTTTCATTCATTGTATGGTGTCAACTTGCAAAAGTGTTTTTTGCTTATTGTTTCGATCGCAAAGTTTCAGTTTTTGTTGAGAGCATTTTCAAAAAGACTTTTTTGTTGCTACTTTGAAGAGAAATTTTTGAAAAGTTTTGTTTTTCTTTCTTGAACTTGCATTTCATTTGGTTTCCTTTTGGTGAGTGAAAGTGCTTTATGTTTATCTTGAGTTTTGTTTTTAGTATTTAGACGAAATGAATGGTAGCACCTCACGTTCCATCTAGATATTGTAAGTGGCAAAAGAAAATTTGATAAGCAAAGCAACTTTCATTTCTTGTTTTAGAGTTGTTTTCAATTTTGCATCAAGCATATAGTTGTTGCATTAGGATAGATTTGCATCTCTTTAGGCATAAATAGTTTCGTTAACTTTTGAGTGTGAAGTGTGAATTAAAGAAAACAAAGAAAAGTTTGTTTCATTAGAAGTTTCCTTTCGAACCCTGTAGAAATTACTCTTCATCGAAAAACAATGACAAAGTGCACATGCATATAGTTAGGTTTTATTAATTTCTTTTATTAAAGAACAACCCTTAAAATCAAGCGCTAACTAAAATTCACTAGAACTTTTTCTTTTAAGTTAAATACACCAACAAGTTTTAGGATTTTAGGGCCTTGGATTAGGTGAGTGGAGATTTAACTTTCCAAGGCCATTTAAATGTCAGACATAGGAGTCTGAATAACGAGAGAAAATCCAATAGCGTTAGGAAGACCAGAAAAGCTCCGGATCTAGGAGTTAACCACAAGGGTGTGTGAAGACAGGGAAGAGAGATACCCTCTCTCCTGCTTGTCCGAACTTACCTCACGACTGTTTTGCCTGGCTTCTGCAACGAGTTGGTATCCATAGTTGCTTCTCCTAGGGAACTGCATAGGTGGCTGCGGAGGGGAATCCCATGGCACTTGAGGTCGACGTTGTATCACTCTCAACGGTACTACTGGAGGGCACCCTTGCGAAGCTTGGGGGCTTACACTGGCGCAGGCTGTTGTTATGAGGTTAGCATAACTTCCTCTGTTACCTTCGCTGATAGGCCTCGGCCCTCATCATCCCAGACTATCTTCGGAAGGCCCCTTATTTTTCACTTTCTTATATTTTAGTGTCCGGTCCTAATCACCCGGAGCGGAAATACTTGGAAGTTGTTTGACTGGCTGTATCTTTAGGGACTTTATAGTGGGTGCTATGTCCTCTTAGTTGGCCTAGCTTTAAATTTTTTGAGTCTTTAGTTAGATTTTAAACAAGAAATTCAAAGTGGCTGACCAATCTCCTAGATGATCTTGAAGACTTCGTGGTCTTTCACCACCGAGTTTAGAGCCTTCTCTGAGAAGGCGCAGAGGTAATAATATCAGTGGGTTTCGTCCCACGGCAATTGACACATCGGGGATTGATCCTCCTCTCGGGGGCATTAATATTGAAGCAAGGCCTGGTACTTCCGTGGAACAAGAGAGGAACACTCTAGTTCTTTCTCGAGTTCGCTTACAAGTGGAGGATAATATTGAGGTAGAAGAACTTTCTGAGTTGTTGGCGTCTCTGAATCCTCCCCTACCATCCAATGATCCACACGTATTGCAATATGTTGCGACTCTGACGCATAGACAGTCAAGTGCAGGTTACGCTACGCGCTTACCTTCGATGACCACTACTGGAAGCATGGATTCTAGAAGTGCTACGACTGTACAAACTCCCATATCTGTACAAGGGGGTGGAACTATTTCCATCCCCTCCGTCTCTTTATTCGGATCTTTTTCTAGCACGTCTTTTGTTAGGTCTACCTCCATTCCGTCCACGAGTGGAAATTTCCAAACCAATGCTTTTGGCTCTGGATTCTTCCCATTTGGCGCCCATTCACAGGGCATTCCTTCAGCTCTATTCGGGGCCGCCACGTCCATGATGAGTGGATCAACTTCATTCCACGGTTTTCCATTCGGAAGTGGTCATATACCACATTCCAACCCTACAATAGGATCCATGCCTTTTTCTTCTGTAGGACAAAGCAACAATCCTTTCCAAGGTTGGAATAACCCTAGGCTTAGTAATGCCAGAACTGGGAATCCATTTTTAGGCTAATATGGGAATAGGCCGTATACCACGGCTAGTTAATTCCAAAGTATTCCTCCCCTATCTACACCTTGGAATCCATATAAGGGGTTATCAACTCTTTACAATCCTTTAGGAGGAAACTTTGCTAGGTATGGTGGATATATGACTGGATTTGGTCAAACTCCGAGTTTTGCTGGGTCACAAGGCTTGCCTTTCAGCTCAGCGGGTTCTACTGGTTACTTCGGGCAGCCTGGTGCCTTCCAAAATCCAGGCCAATCTTTTCAGAGCTTCGGGAGTGCCACCCAGTCAGGGTGGAATCTCCAAGCTCCTCCTAGAATTCCATTTCTGGCAACGTTGAACTCGCCAGACCTCACTAAGTTAACTAATGACCCAATCAAGTATAATCCAGCCTGGCCTCCGGTTCCAACTAAACTCCCTTTGAATATTCCAAAATTCGAAGGGAAGAGTGGTGAGGACCCGGGCGACCATGTAACCACGTTCCACTTATGGTGCTCATTGAACTCCCTGATCGATGACTCGGTTAGGTTGAGATTATTTCAACGCACCTTGACTGGTAACGTGGCTAAATGGTATATAGAGTTTCCTGGGGGCAGCTTTACATCTTCGCCAATTTAGCCAATATTTTCTTGAACCATTTCCAATTGCCCGCCTGGTATGATGCCGGAACCGAACTACTGGCCACTTTTCGTCAGGATAGGGCAACTCACATTTCTGATCATATTCAGGAATGGAGACAGGGAAAGAGGCTCATTAAAGCTGAAATACCTCCGAAGTACTGTCTCGAGTGGTTCTTGAAGTCTTTGATACCTGAGATCTCCAAGGATGTCTCCATGTCTGGGGTCTATTCTGAGGAGAAAGCCATTTTTAGGGCCTAGCAATTAGAGTTCATTTACTCTCAGTCTAGGATCCTACAAAAGTACTTGCCAGATGATCTTGGGTCTAAGGTTTACGTAGCTAAGCCAAAGCCAGGTCCCCACGTGAATGGTATTGTTGGGTTGGTAGACACAAATACGGTGAACTTGTTGAATCAATTGTAGCAGTTTTCTTTACAAACTGCTTCCAACAACCAAGTTACATCGTCTAGCCCTTCCACTTCCCAAACTTCTTCGATTAATGTCATCCAATCTGATAACCCCAAAGGAAGTCAAAATTCCAATGGGAAGAAGAAAGGACGAGGTAAGAAAAAGAACCAGGATGGGAAGCCTGATGCAAATAAATCCGGAAATAATGCTGGTGGTGGTAGAAATGAGTCAAAAAAGAAAGTCAAGTTTCCATGAAAGTTGTGTAGTGGAGACCATTTAAGTCATCTCTACCCCAAGATTGAAGACACTCAGTGCTTGTTATGGCAGCAAGGGACTTCTAGTTCCCAAGCTGTGCTAACCAACCCTTTCCCCCAAGGGCAGCAATTTCTTGCTGGCGCGAGTTCAAACCCTGGAACCTCCGCACGGGGCAACCAGGATGGGGACAAGTCATCAAATGTTTTCATGATGGGTGCTCACACTAATGTGGCCACACGGTCACACAATTATGGTGAAAGAGAAACTTCCGAGGGTATGTCAGTTCCCGAAACAAACAACCCACTTCATATTGAGCGACCTTCTGTTGAGACTATACCACGGGTACCGAAAGGTTCCGCTAAACGCGCAACTATCAACCCTAATATTAGGGCAGCCCAGAATTACTCCATTGTTGAAGATCTGGCACAAGGTCCATGTGCTATGTCCACTTTAGAGGTTCTCCAGTTGTGTCCTACTCAAAGAACTACCTTTCTATCAGCAATGGGGGCAGTGGATCTAAGTAATTCTTTAGCTCTCACTTTTGATCTGAGTAATGTCAAAAAGAGACTACCTCATCACATGGCTTTTAAGATAAAGTCTACCTACCAGAAAATGAATATTTTTCAGACGGTTATAGATGAGGGAGCTTCCACGTGCGTCATGTCTATGTCATGCTGGAAGGCCATTGGATCACCATCGATTGTTCCTTCACCCACCCTCTTGACAGCGTTTGATGGTCATTCTCATAGGCCATACAGGATTATCCCGGCCTTTTCTATATGTGTTGGAGGGAAGGTCATTAACATTGAGGTAGAAGTCGTAGATGCTAACCTAGACTATAATCTCCTCTTAGGAAGGAACTGGGTATACAAAATGGACGCCGTTGTTTCGACTCTGTTCCGTGTCATTTGCTTTCCTCATGAAGGGAAAATCGTTAAGGTTGATCAATTGGACTACTCTCCAGTCGATCCTCGAGCAACTTTAGACTCTACTATTCCCTTAGTAGATAACCCCCATACGCCTACTGAGAATTTAGGAGGTGGGATGTACTCTTCATTAGTGGGTACGTTTGATCTTCCCCCTCCTACGGCTACAATAGATACAATTTCATCCTCCAGGGACCCTTTATGGAGAGAGTTTGTTCAAACTCCTTATTCTTCAGATCCTGGAACCTTAGCTTCATCTGTGACCAAATCGGATGACGATAAGGCGAGTGGAATAGAATCTTTTATGTCTGTAGTAGAACCTAGATGTGAATCTATCTATAGCTCTGCAGACAACCATTCTACTCCCTCCTCTGGGAAAGAGATAGATGGTGATGTGGCTCATTCTTGGACCCTGATTCCACTTATGCATCGGATTTCTCGGACATTTGTTTTCCATCGGATGAAGTGATATTTGAAGAAATGATGGCTGTAGATCAACCTTTGGAAGATTTACATCATCGGTCATATTTTTATTCCCCTGTGCATAAGGTCGAATCTTGGTCCCCCAGTCCGACTAGCGATGTTTGTATGGTCCCTTTGGCTCCAACACAGTTATTTGCCGAAGGAAGTATATTGATTGGTTCGATCATAGTACCTATAAACATCTCTAGGAGTGATTTGGCGGAGCCCCCTAATGGGCTCTACCTAAAGAATTACTTTGCTTAAATAGAAGTTAGGCAATAGCTTCTTTGTATATTATGTATATTTGTACATATATCATCAAGAGTTTTGTGATGTCAACACTTTTTGTTCTACTGTTGCAGGTGTTGATGGATGACTTGGTCTATTTTGGGTTCGCTGATGGTGCTAGTCGGCACACTCGGAATCTCGCTTCCGCAGCTTGGGTACTTTATTATCCAACTGGTCAATTGATGGTATCAAGAGGCGTATGCATTGGTCATGCTTCGAATAATATGGCTGATTATACTTCCATTATTAATTTACTATCTGAGGCAATCTCTCATGAGATCGACTCGTTGGTTGTTTATCTCGATTCTCAATTGATAGTGTCCCAATTAAATAACATTTATCGGGTAAGGGATCCATGTTTATATCGCCAGTATTTAAGAGTGAGGTTGCTGCAAAGATCATTTGTTTATATTAATTATTTCCACATTCCAAGATCTCATAATTGGTTAGCTGATTCTATTGCTAATCAAGAATTAGACTGGCACATCAATCATTCATCATAATAAAATCAAAGCATCAAAAAGTCAAACTATATATATATATATATATATATATATATATATATCATCATAAAAGTATCTTGAGTTTACATATGTTGTCCAAAAATATACAAAATTGGGACTCAAATGCCCATAATCATGTCCAGCTTATCTAATGCCCCGGCTCAGGATGAGCGGCCAAGTAGGTAACTATCGCATTGGCTACACGCCGAAAAGTGCGAACCCAGTCACATGGGATGCCAAACACATGACGCTGCATATCCTCAGGAAGGTCCTCTATAGTAGCCATCGGTACTCAACAGCTCAGTCTTGTCAGGTGTCGCTGGACATTCTGTAGATTTCGTTCTGTCTCAGCAGCCGCCTCTTCAGCTCCTTGGTCGTGTCGTCTGTGCCGTGGGAGTCGATTTGGTTGCACTGGCCCAATGTCTCGATCATGATCATTATATTAGTCATTTGAATCTCATCAAAAAATATTTTTCAAAATGCATTATCATATTTGAAAAATCCAAAAAAAATCATAAAATCAAAACATCCTTACTAATCTCGCCCCATGCTGCGTTTGGCGGTAATGCTAGGTCAAGATCTCCTCGGAAGTCTAGCCGAGCATAGGGGTAATCGTGCACGGCGATGATCTACTGATCCCACCAAGTGAAGAACTCATCGTCAAAAGCAGTCCTAGGAACCTCCCCACCCCCCAAATGTTTCATCAGATCAGCCCACTGGCCCATGTGTGGATCACGTGGGTTGCTGATGGAAACTGCTACCCTGGGGCGGAGTGCGGGAATCCTCTTAAAGAAGAAGGTGCACAAGATAGTCCCATAGCCGAAGTTTTTGGTTTGTCCCCTCTTAATAGAAGTGAGTTGGCTCTTCATGCTCGCTAGAGGAGGAGTACACCAGTCAAACACTATAGTGATACAATCCACTACCACGCTTATGGTGTGCCGAGATGCCTGATGCAGAGAGGATGATCCATTCACTCGAGCTATGGTGAACATGATAATCCTTAGTGATAAAATCGCTACGTGTACAATAGAGATCTAGCTCCCAACTTTCTTGGGATGTCCTAGGCAGTATATCTGTACATAGTCCTCTATAGTGAGGCTGCTCCGTGTCCTACCCTGGGACTGTACTACCTCTCCCCTTCGGGTAATGCCCGTGATAAAGTAAATATCCTCCACTTCTACTCTGAGTGGCATCTGATCAATCATGAAGGCTTCCTCCTCGACATCCCAATAGTCAATGAGAATTTCAAGCAGTCGCACATTGGCTTTCATGTTCGGCAGTTTGAAAAAATTTTGCAAGCCACATCCCTATAAAGCATCCAAGGCTTCAGGATCATTCATAACTTCATTATCAACCGCTGCATGTTCTCTTTCATGCCATGTGATCGTCATCCTGAAAAGAAATTGGATTTCAACTGTTAGTTTTTGATTAAAATTGACTCACGGCGTATACGCGGGTTACTGTATACATAGTGGCGTATAGGACCCGCGTGTATGTGGGTTTCATATTATCAACCGGCGTATACGCCGCGATGAAATTTTGAACAATAGTTCAACGGTGAAACATCAATGGAAAATCCTAAAACTAGTCACAATGAATTGCAAGCTAAGTGTAAGGGTTACTTAGAAGATTTTGAAGAATTTGAACGGCTGAATTTGGCACACGAGAAATTTGCTCCTTTTTCTCCAAATGTTTGCTCTTCAACTCAATTGGTAACAATAGTGAGTCCAAAATCTTTTTTATAAGTTTTGAAAATGCAAATTTTTTTCAAACTTTCATTTTGTTTGGTCTCATGTGACTTTTAACTTGGGAGCTCGGAGTGTCGAGAATGGTTTGCTTTTCAAGACATTTTCGACTTTTTCGAGAAGGTTCCATGACTGTTGACCCGTCATGGTAGGTATCGTTTTTTTTCACTGGCATATAGGATAGGGACATCATTTTTCCGTTGCATCATGCATACTAGCCTCCATCTGTCGATACATCTGCCATAGGGTCGATCCCATCGTGTTATGGTTCATAAGCCATCTTCACTCGCCGATTTTTAAAATCATGACATTATGGTAGAGCCATCCTTTACATGGTGATCGTAGTTAGCAGCTCACTGACATTTGGTGCCCATGCTACTTCAATTTGAGTAGGCTCGGGAATCCTCTGTAGTCCTGCCATGACTTATGCATTGGAGACTCATTCCTCTTAGCTTCTTCGCTTTGTTCTAGCCTTATACCCTAGAGGCTCCTTTCTGTTGAGTTGTGCTACTGCATTGCATGTTGACCATTTGCACCTTTTGGCCTAGAGCCTGCTTCACTTGGACTCGTGTTTAAGCCAACTTTTGACCATGACGACTGCAAAATCAACCTTTCATACCTTTGACTTCTGCAACTTGACACACCTTGACCCGTGGAAGGAACACACCTTTGAGTGTCACTACATTGAGCATATGAATGTTCCACTCCCAGGAACTAGATCATCTGTTTCATCGACACTCGTTATTTCCACTATACCATAGCATTGTTTTATTCTTTTTCAAGCTTAAAAGAAAAAGACAAAAAAATTAAATATTCCAAAAAGAGCGGGAACGAGACAGTATTTCCATTTATTATTGGCAGCTAGAGTCAGTCATGTTGCCCTTGAACAAAGCACTCAAAACAAAGTCTCTTCTGTGTGGGTGGGATTTAGTTTGACTTAGGTATGCCTTAACCTTGTTATTGATTCAGTTCTCCCCCGATTGGTTATCTCTTCCAATCATATGGAGGGTTCGTTCGTGCTTCCTACATGACGGACTTATACAAATTCATCATATGCTACCATATAGTCACATTGAGTCATGATTTTGTTCAAGGGAAGTTAGCCTAAGTCGGCCTCTCTGTGGTGTCTCTTCACTCATTTTTCAATCGGCCATCTTGGTTGTCAGTGTCATGTCTATCATCACATCAGTTATATTGGTCTTTTACTCATGCCGGTTTGAGAAGGTCTCCATTGACTTCTTTCTGGCGAGTCTTGTCCTTATCGACGACGACATCTTGCTCTGAGTGCAGGCCTAGAGCTGCACTCTGGCCCTATTTTCATTATTGATAGGTCACCTTGTGCTCAACATCGATCAGTATCATGGGTCTTTGACTGAGTGGTTTCCCTTGTGTTCGATGTCAGCTTACATTATCACACATTGGAATTCATGTAGTACCTTGGTTTCCATTTGACCCTATTGGTGGATACCTGGCCTTTGTGTCAGCTTTCATTATTGGTTGGTTCAGAGGGTTTCTGCCATGTGCTAGCCACATCTTGTGTATGCTGGAAACGTACTTCGGTTCGATTACTACATCTCTTTCTTCTGATTCCTTCCACATTATTGGCCTACGGGTTACACTCGCGCTAGATTGATGAAGGATTCCTTAGAGCCTTCCTTCTAGTGGATATTTCCCTATCGACTCCAACTCATTGCTCTGGGGCAAATATCTAGAGTCCATTTGGCAGTACCTTGGAGTTTGCAGTCATTAGTGGCAGATCCTTCGCTATTGACAATGGGAAACCAGCATTGTCTCCTGATCGATAGATTCTTACAGGTGTTCGACTCCAGCTCATTTATTCACACTTGTTGGTTTGTACTGGGTACCTTGACACTCATTATCATTATCGGTGAGTAGTCTCGCGTTTGTTAATGGTATACATCAGTGATTGGTAATCAAACGATTTCTCACATGGTCAACTTCAGATCATTTATTCCCATGGTGTAGAAATGTACCACGGCGGCTGGTGAAGACCTCAGGTTGTATCAGCATTCATTAGTTCACTTGACAGTTTCTCCTGTTGCTGCTAGTTGATACCACTCCACCTTATATGTTGCAGTCAGTCATGGCGACATTCTATATGCTAGAACCTGAATTTGGAGTGTAGTTACCATCCTTTTCCATCATGTCAGTTGGTACCTTGTTACACTGAAATTTGTCACCAAGACTATCTGCAGTTAATATGGCTCCATCAATAGTCATATTATCCTCCTTGTCAAGCCTTATACCTCTGCTCTCCATGTCAAACTTCAAAAAAGAGAGAAAGTCATCAAAAATCATGTTTATCTCTGGATACGCAGGTTCTCTCTACCTTGCCTGCGTGTACGCATCCCAAACTCATTGTACCTGTGTAATTGTACGCTCTGTAAGTCAAGGGATGGGTGTGTACTCCTGTAAAGGTCAAAAGGCGCGAGTTTCATCTTAAAAAAGTTACTTGTGGTCACTTCTAGAGCTTTCTAGAAGGGTGGTTGACGTGTATTGAGCGCCTCCAGATGGTTCATGCATCCCTATGTTAGAGGAACTTATCCCATCAAGAGAGGAGCTACCCCATCCAAAAGAGGGAGTATCCCATTGATGTTGGAACTGAATAACGTACTCTAGAATACTATAAATACAGGCTTTGGGCCAAAGGAGGGAAGGTTAAAAGCTGAACATTCTAAAGGGTAAATGCTGCTAGAATTAGGACTTCCATTGTTGACTTTTGAAGAGAGATCACTATCCTTCCTTGTTGCCATAGTGGGAGTGGGTGAGCTTGTCAAAGTAGAGGAAATCTCTTGTTGGACC
>APFE031473765.1:48281-160324 GCA_000404065.3 Pinus taeda
TTGCTGTATGGAAGGAAGTGTTATACCACCATTCAGCCAGAGGAAACCATTTGACCTATTGTGTCTGTTTATCAGATACAAAGCAACGAAGATATCCTTCCAAACATTTGTTTTCTATCTCAGTTTTCCCATCAGATTGAGGATGATAAGATGAGCTATGAGCTAACTGAGTACCAAGACAAGAAAATAATTCTGTCCAAAAATTTCCAGTGAAAATGGGATCTCTGTCACTTACAACAATCTTTGGGTTTCCATGTAGCTTTTGAATTGTTTCATAAATGCAGTAGAAATTGTACTAGCTTTAAATGGATGTGATAATGCACAAAAGTGTGCATACTTGGTAATTCTGTCAATTACCACCATGATGACACTCTTTCCCTCAGACTTGGGTAAACCTGTGATAAAATCCATTGAAACCTCCTCCCAACGTTGTCTTAGAATGGATAAAGGTTGTAATAGACCTGGTGTCTTAATTGTTTCAACTTTATTTTGTAGGAGCTTGATATTGCCTCTGATGTATCTCTGTGCTTTTCGATCATCTAGTTCTGAATTTGTGATCTGTACTAGCCCTTTGTGTCCTATTTCCAATGCCACAAGTCTGACCAAAATTGGTTTTTCCAAGGAAGAGTTATGCGAAATCTCCCACAGTGACTTGATTATAGACTAGTTCAGTAGAGCGAACTTGTACGACATGCCACGAGTCACTGTTTCGACCTTTGGATCTGAAAAATGCATACAAGAAACTAAAGTCCGTCCTCTTTTTGCACCTTCTTACGAAATTTCAATCCAATCCCCAGAGAGAAAGTTATGACGATTTTCCCTCGGTCACCTCTTTGGAATGTAATTCAGGAGTCCGCAAAAAGACAAAATTCCTCAGATCATTTCTCCGCAAATATCACGTGAAAAGCTCTCAAATTTGGACCCAAGGTTCAGTGCGATTTCTTCTCAAATGGGTTTTTTTTTGCGACTTTTGAAACGTCACAGAAAAGAATTTATAGCGAAAATTCCACGATGACCTGTTTGGAGCAGCGAAACCCTAGAATCCAAAGCTATGATACCAAATGTTATGAAACCAGCTCAAGAAAAGATAGAAAAGATGGATGAACGCCTTAAGAATCCAGCCTCTTCGAGGGGGAAACCTCCTTTACATTACATAAATGAACAATTCTTGGATGATTCAAATGACAAAACCTCCTTTCTATATATAGGAGTCTAAGGAGTCACAATATAAACCAGCCGACCTAACAATAATAATATGAAGCCACAAAAATAACAATAGAGGGATTCTATGGGGCATAGTAATAACAATATGGGGGCAATAGGGACACAACAATATTAATAAGGGGTATAACTAAAATAGTAATGGGGTAATCACCAGTATTATAGGGACCCAAAAATTTCATACATATGCCAAAGTTGATGGATCATCACCACCCTAGGTTGCATAATTTACTCTGTTTTGCTTCATCCAGTTAGTTACTAACCCAAACCCATCTAAATTCATTCAATGTGCTTCTATAGATTAAATGAATACAAATTGATCATCCCCCGCAAAAACTCTAAAATGCACCTAACGTCTCTTTATGCTATAATAAAACCCCCAAACCAAATCAATAATAAGGAATTCTAGAGCAAGAGACTTGATGCATTAATAAATACCCAAAACCAAAACAATAATAATAAGGAACTCCATCAGAAGAGACCAAGAGAATAAGAGATTCCCTTCCTGTTTTTTTAGTGTAAGCCTTGAACCCTAATTTCTTTAAGACAACAAGGTCAAAAATTTAGGTTGAGTGCAATGAAAAAGATTGACAAAACTAACACCACCACAAATCCAAATGTATTTTTATTATTATCCTCCGTCTTCACAGTGTAATAGGTTCCATCATGATTTCTTTCTTGCTTCCCTCAAATTAAATTTTTCAAGTGGTCACTTGAGTTCTCTGAAAATAATGTTACTAAGACAAAAAGGATTATAAGTTTCAGAGGTTCAATAAAATTCACTTATTTGAACAGGAAGAGCATAAATAAAGTGTATTGTAGAAACCTAGGGGATAAAGTGCTTAGTTAAAATGAATCCACTGGAATGTTGATGCATTCATATTAGCAGCGTATCAAAACAACTCAAGACATCATTGTAACTATTGTTGATATGTTGTTCAATATAAAGCTACCAAAAAGTGAATGTACATTCATCACCTTTCTACAAAAAAAAAAATCATAAGGACATTACTAGAAGAAAGGATAAAGTCTTTTTAGACGACCTAGGGTGCATCTCCACTCATGGATGACCACAACGTTTTTGTTCATGTTCTGCAGTTAGAAATAATTTGGGGGTAATGGTTGTTTTCATGCATCATATTGAATGGATTTCAATGTTCTATCTAAGAGTGCAAGGGTTCTATACCATGTGGTATGTCATTGGGTTCATGGGTCAAATTTAGGGATGCAACTGTTGAAAAATGGGTCATATTCTTTCAAATTATCTTTACATTTAGTATTGAAGTATCATTGTCTTTATCGATACAATATTTCTACATTTTGTGGTCTATTTTTATGACATTTTTGGAGGTTTTCCAGTGTTTTTTCTAGTTGTCAAGAATTTGTTGGAATTGCACTTTTATTTGAGTTGTGAAATCTCAAGAATTTTTTAGCCTGCTAAATTTTTTTGTGGCAACTTAAGTTTTATAAGAGGTGCAATTTCTTCTAATTATAAAATGAGAAATGCTGTGAAATTGCTATTGCTCGTTGATATGTTGTATCTATTAGAAAAAGACCTTGGACTTGTCTTGTTTGTTTGAAGTTGGTACTTTTCTTTATATACTTGCATTAGTTTGTTTGAATTTGTGCATTCCTCTTACATGATCAAATTTTGTGCATTATTTACGCTTCAAATGGATAAAGGTTGATGCAATCAACACACTCTTCATGCTCTCACTATAAAGGATTTCAAGCAGCTTGCCAATCAAACTATTGAACCAGATTTCAATGTTAAAGCTTAGAATAAAACATTGATGATATATGACAAGAAACCCAAGCTTTTGCTAATGAAAAATACATCACAATGTAGAACATGACAAATTTCCTTTTCTATAGTAACAACCTACCAAAAATGACTTTCCTATCTTTCTTGTGCCAATTAACATAACTAGAAGAAATTCTAAAGCTATATAATATATAAATTATCCTTCGGAATCAGTGCAAAACATAGAGATGATCTCAAAAAGCATGTTCATCATTTATTAACAATTCCACCACAACTCAACTTTATAAACATATGAAAATAGGATTTAATCTGCTAAAATTGGCCCAAAATAAAATTCCCACAAGAAAAATGCTTTAGTTGGAAAATGAAGGCTTAGAGGCGGATCTTCAAACATATGTATAGTTGAGAGAAAAAAATAAAAAAATAAAAAATAAATATTAGACAACAAAGTTCAGAATACAGATATATTTTGACCATGAGTCACTTGAATTTTGCTTCTCTTTGTCTTAGCTACCAATCAATAGTGTGGGATCTAAACTAACAAAACGACTCATTTTAAAAACATTTTGAATCCAATGGAGGATATGCAAAAACCACCATAAAATCTAATTAACACACAAGGAAACAAAAGCATCACATAAGGGTCAAATTTTCAAACCTTCGCAAGGACAATATATTTTCATTGGGAAAACCAACTGATTTCTTTTAGAAACACATAATATAAAATAAGGTATAATATAGATCTGATCACACTTTCTCGTGTGAATACCCATGACCAAACCATGTAATTATCATGAAATGTGACAGTAAAAAAAAATCCCATTTACCTCAGGTAATACTGGAAGTTATCAAATGAGACATCGGTGCATTTGCCATCAATAATACCTCTTCATAAATATTCCTTCAAAGCTTTGCATTTAGTAGACATGATCAACGAGTCAACATCTCTTCCACCTTCTCTCCTCCCTTCACAAAATTATTAAAAAATATGTCCACTTAAATCCATGTTGTCGCAGTGATTTGATATTGTCAGAAATTTCAAAAGAGGTCTAAATGATTCATTTAACACAAAATAATTTCTAATATTTGTCTCAAGCACAACATCTGAGTTGTCAAGATTTAAATGTTCATTTTTTGTTGTTATATTTGCAAACAAAATAAAGGTTGCTTTGTCACTCATTGGAATATCAGTTGTGCCATTTGGATCAGATGTTGATTTTCTCGCTTGAATATAAATGCTTAGCAATGGAGTGAAAAACAAAATCAAGAATATATAATATGGTGATTGTAGTGAGTTCTTATTTCCAAATTTGGTAGTGTTTTCAGTACTCCCTTTTCATTTAATAGTTCCAAATTCTAGTAAAAGAACATCTAGGGATACTTAACACGAGAATCTTTCCTTATGTGTTATGTGCATGGATTATGTATATAGCTTATGTGTTTTGTGTTAAGAACCCTATAGATACCAAACATCCCTTGTAGAGAACTTCAACTTAAATTAACAGTGGCATCATGAGAAATTATTGAATAGGAATTTATGTGTGCAAATTGAGCGAGGAATGGGGAAATTGGGAAATTGGGAAGAAGGGAAACAGATAAATCTTTCATAATTTGAGGGTTTGAGAATTTATTAAATAGCCATTTTTGTGTGTAGATTGAGCAAGTTATGGGGATGGGGCACTTGGTAGATTTTCACTGTTGGACTATCTTCTCAACACCACTTAATACATGACAATGTAAACTGAAACATGTAACATACCTACAATTAGTCCAAGGATTAGTTGCTATAGAGATTGACAAGTAGCAGAATCTAGAAACTGAGATGAACAAAACCCAAACCCTTACCTGGAAGGAGTGTTACACTAAAATTTGTCACTGTGACTATCTGCAGTTAATATGGCTCCATCAATAGTCATATTATCCTCCTTGTCAAGCCTTATACCTCTGCTCTTCATGTCAAACTTCAAGAAAGAGAGAAAGTCATTGAAAATCATGTTTATCTCTGGGTACGCAGGTTCTCTCTACCTTGCCTGCGTGTATGCATCCCAAGCTCATTGTACCTGCGTACTTGTACGCTCTGTAAGTCAAGGGATGGGTGCGTACTCCTGTAAAGGTCAAAAGGCGCGAGTTCATCTTAAAAAAGTTACTTGTGGTCACTTCTAGAGCTTTCTAGAAGAGTGTTTGACGTGTATTGAGCGCCTCCAGATGGTTCATGCATCCCTATGATAGAGGAACGTATCCCATCAAGAGAGGAGCTACCCCATCCAAAAGAGGGAGTATCCCATTGATGTGGGAACTGAATAACTTCCTCTAGAACACTATAAATACAGGCCTTGGGCCAGAGGAGGGGAGGTTGAAAGCTGAACATTCCAAAGGGTAGATGCTGTTGGAATTAGGACTTCCATTGTAATCTTGTGAGGAGAGATTACCATCCTTTCTTGTTGTCATATTGGAAGTGGGTGAGCTTGTCAAAGTAGAGGAAAACTCTTGCTGGAGCCTGGGAGGAACTTGCACAACACCAAGGCTCAGGTTGTAATGGTTTCTTTTTTGTTTCTTAATACAAATAAGTCCATTCTTCTCAATGATTTGTTGTTAATGAATTGTTTCATATACTCCTTGGTCTATATGTTGAATATGCTTTGTTTTATGGAATATTCAGGTGTTATGTAATCGTTTGATTGTTAGTGTATGTAGGTTTCAAAGTGAAGGAGGATCTCATCTGGATCGACGAGGCTAGATTGCAACAACAAGTGTTGGACTTCAGGTAGGATCGAAAAACACTTGGTTTCTCATATAATAATGTATGTTTAGAGAAGCATTGCTCTTAATTGTCTTGTTTGTCACTAGAGAGTCTTAGACTCCTAGGGAGGTTAGTTTTTTCAGCAAAAATAACTCTTTCCGCATGACATGCCTTTTGGGATCAGTCTTTGATATCAGTGATCCATTGTATTTCTCAGCATCATTGACAGTTTTATATGTGATATTCAGACATGTACTTGTTCGATCATGATCAGATGATCCATTACGTATTTTCTAGTCATTTATACTTCTATACTTAGTGGATCCACTTGTACTTCATGATTTGCTTTGTTTGAGCATGGGTATGCCCGCCTCAGACGATGTTTCTTTCTGATCTCCTTTTGTGGCTTGGCAGGCTGAATTATGGTGAAGTACTCCTCGGTTTTTGGAAGATTTCATTTCCATGTACTTGCTTAATATATTTCGGCAATCATGTTCCCCTTCTAACCTCATATATTAGGGGGCATCTGTTATAGCTCCAAATCTCACTATTATGGTTTATGATGCTGCACTCATGGCCTAGGGCAGCCCCTCCTTCCAGACCTGGTCCAAAATTTGAAAAACAATGTTTTATTACCTGTACGCGTCATTTCCCTGAGTTAAATGCATGTATACGCGGGTCTGCATATACCCAACCCGCGTATATGTATTAAAACACTTAAAAAAATATAAAACTCCTTATTTTCCGGCGGAGATCGCAGGTCTTACCTGCTGGTCACCTATTAGTGCCCGTGGCCCAACTGTTCCCAACCAACTCCTAACTAAAAAACTACTTTTGGATTGGTATAAAAAGACATCAAAGGGAAGGCCTAAGGGAGGAGATAAGAGAGAGAAAGGTTACTATACTGAGATTTTTCCCTTGACTAGGTCTGAAGACCCTTGTGCCTTCTGCACGTCCCCCATTTGTACAGGAAACCCTTGTTTCCTTGTGATTTGATGTTCATCCACTAGTTATGGCATCATGGAGTGAGTCTTGGAAGGAGATATGCTAGAGGCTTGAGGCTGGACGGATCCAGAAGGAAGATTTGCTTGGAGCCTGTGAAAGGTTACTCAGGTGATATTTCTCCTTTTGTACATTCTATTTGTCTATAATAAAGAAACACATCTTGGTTCCCGATATGCTTCTTCTTTATGTTTATGATGTTCATGTTTGAATTTCATGTATGAATGGTGGTTTAAAGTTCATAACTAACTTCCTTATTTTATAACATAAAGATGATTTTTGTATAAGTCTTTGTCCATATATTGTTGCATTCTTTGGAATTGCTTGTTTTGCAGGACAAAGGAGTGAAAGGGACTTGAAGAAGGGTTTGGACCCTTGAGGAACTTCTCGAACGTAGGACCTGAGGTACGCCCTTCTTACTTTAGAATTTTCTTATTATAGCGTAATGGCTTTGTGAATGTGTGTTTCTCTGTTTAGACAACTTTCAGTCTACTAGGGTTTCCACCCAAAAGCCCTAGGGGAGGAAATCCCTCAACAACTTCACCACAAGGTCTTGGTTTGTGTACATAGGGGGTACTTTTTTGTTCCAATATGCACTTGGAAATGAGTCCCTAAGTATCATAAGATCAAGAAAAACTGAGTTTGAACTTCATTTGACTCAAGATTGCTTCTATTTCCTTTGTTGCAGGTTTGGTGTTGATGATGAAGGGCCCTATGTGAGTTTTTAGCTTGAATTGTCTTTTCTTCTTATAAGAGAAAAAATGAAATTCATCCATATTTAACATTTTCATATAGTATTCTAATGTAAAGATCCTAATAAGTTCAAAAACTGGCAATGTGTAAGGGGGCAATTCTAATACATAAACTCTAATCTCAGTGTAGATTTAGCATAAATGTTAGTCTCCAGCTTTGGGTTGCTCTAACAAATGTAAAAATTTCTTTATCTCTGGCGAGATCCTTGGGAATAGATCATTGCTTAGCAAACATAATGAGGTATATAAAAAAATCAACATAATCAGTATAATAATACTCCTTTGAGTTATTTCTAACCAGAGAAGTCCAATGAATGATTAACAAGGGGTTACCTTCACTATCTGCCTTCTCTAAAGGGAATTTGGCTTTATCTTACTAATAAAATAGCATAAGGTAAACTAGGATGGGCTGATACTTAAAGACACATTCTGCTTTAAAATTCACAAATTGTTCATGGATTGAGTTAGCCAAAAAATGATTGTAATTGAAAAGGAGGAAGTGTTGTTTTCCAACTGCAAAAGCTGATAAAAAACCTATACCAACTATGTTGTCTACCCACTGATCATTATGGTACCCAAGTAGTCAAATTACCATATACATTACCTATTTGGACATTTTAGGGAAAATTGAAGCTAGATATGGGGCACTCATCCTAAGTAATTCATCATTTTCTGGAAGAAAAAAAAAATCTCAGATCTCTGAGGGAATGTCATCTTGTTATATAATTCCATCCAAATATCAACAGAAAAAGCATGATGATAGACCTGATATTCAATTTGTAGAGTTTTGCATATCCTTTTAGTGGAAATAGAAAGTATGGCTTCATTGTTTTGGGAAATGGCTGCCCTTTGACTTCGCAAATATCTAAGGTGGAAGAATGCGGAGGACTCAGGAAAGAAGTGAGTCTGAGGGAACAAAAATTGTGGGAGAAAGGATTCCTAGATACTTAATTCATCACTTTATCCAAGTATTTTTACCTTTCCCAATTATGGAGCTCTCAGAGTTCAAATTTTGATATGGTTTCTGCAATTTTGTATAAGGTGTCTATTAGGGGAGCCTTATCAAAATATAGTACTAGGGGAATAAGGGGATTTGACTCAATAACCTTTCCCTTTACTTTATGATTTGACATAGTGAAAGTAAAGGAGGGTATATAGAAAAAGAATACTAGAGAAAAGCTTGACAGAAAGTTTGACGGACAGGGTTACCCATGAAGGTTGTTGATTGTCTATAGGAAGATCACTGTCAAAAGTTGGTAGTTAGTGGAAATTTTATTTTCTCTTGTGAGATAAATGACGAGAAAAAGGGAAAATAATTACAGTCATCAAAGGATTTATAATAGTTGAATTGGTTTGATAAAGGAAAGGTTAATGTCTAGGGCGTAGAGAGGTTTTATTAGAAAACGTCTATACAATGGGAAATGATGAAATAACGTTCATAAGAGATTTGGAAACATATTTTGAATGTTAATGGATATATGATGTGGAGTGAGTGACATGGAAGGACACGTTGCAGAAGTGGAATGGCGAGGGGTAATGGTCTATATTGTGGGAAAGGTTTGGCGAAGGGGAAGACATGTGGCAAAAGCAGAGTGGCAAAAGTACAAGCCGTTGCTGGGAGGCTGAGGTTGTTTTTCTGGGGGGGTTTCTAGCAGTAAGAAGTATTTGGGGGTAACCCCCTAGAATGGCCTACCAACTGCCACATCCTCATTGGAAGTCTCATGAAAAAGCAATCCTCCCCCACATGTTGACTTCCGAGAGAACTGGTTGGGAGGGGGGGGGATGTGTTATCCACTGTAGGTCTTGGCGAGACAAATCGCCACAATGAATTTTAGTGCAATATTTATTTGAAAACAACAAAATAACTTTTTCGTATTAGAACTTTACGAAATACATAATAAAAGTTAAATAACCAAGGTTTGAAACTAAAAAATTAACATTTTTAAATTTTGAAAGAAACATTTCAACTTGCTCGCGAGTTTTATTTTTCTAGGGATTCATTTCATATTTTTGTCATTTTTATCATATTCATTTCTTTATATCCCCCTTATTTTATTTTATTTTTATACTTTTATTTTATTTTATTTCTTTATTTTTTTTTATTTTTTTTTTACTTTCAAATGAAAAATACAAAAGAATGTTACAACATCAACACCATCCCGGGACTGTGTTTCGCTGTGAGATGCAGAGAATATGCAGATACATCTCCCTTCTCCTTGGGCTATGGAGTCCTTCCTGTGAAAATCACACTTGCCAAGAAAAAGTAAATAAAAATGGTTATGTGAAATGAACTATTGATGTAACATCTTTTAGTACTGAATATAGTTCTTGAGATACTATCCATTGATAGGCAATGAAGAATATCTTCCTTCTAGGTTCTGCATAATAAAAGTATTGTTTCTTTTGACATCTACAATGCTAAATGGCCCCAACCAGATATTATCAAATTTTGCATGTTTCTCTTTTTCTTCTCTTCCAGCATCCCATTTTGAAACAAAGTCTCTTTCCCTAAAATGTTTTTCTTTAGCTTTCCTATGAAACAAACCTTTCATCTTGTTTTGATATTGTAAAAGTTTATACTAAACTTCATCTCTATCCTCATTTAATTCTATAATCTAATTGATTCTTCTAGAAAAATCATTAGGCACGTTATTTGATTCTTGTAAAACCTTCATGATAGGAAAAACTAGTTGTGTAGGAAGAATTGCCTCAATTCCATAGACAAACTGAAAAGGGGACCTTCTTGTTGGTCTTTTGGATGAAATTATGTTAGCCCAAACTACATACTTGAGATGACTGTCATGGCTTCTCTTGTGATCTACAAGTACCATTTTGATCACTTTCACCAAAATCTTATTAGATGACTATGCCAATCCATTTCCTTTAGGGTAGTATGGAGTAGAATGATGTGATAAAATATCATATTTCTGGCAAAATTCTATCATTTTAACACTACTAAATTCCTATGCATTATCCGTGACTATTTGTTGAGGACAACCGAATCTAGATAATATATTTCCTTAAATCAATTTAATGACAACAGTATGTGCAAAATTTTTTATTTGGGATAACTTCAACCCACTTTGTAAAGTAATCTGTGGCAATTAAGATGCCTCTGAAACCTATCTCAATAACTTCAGAATTGACAAAACTACTAGAATTGACCCTTTTTGCAACCAAATTGGATAAGAACTAAAGAAATTATGACTTCTCATCGTTCTCCCACTATTCATTCCACAAAGTGCTCCACCTCCGGCATGATCCTACAAATTATCCCCAAAAAATGCTAACTGGGTGAACATTTTTCCATGTGGTGGGATATAACCTATCAGTAATACCATAAATCGTAATCGGCAATGTCTGGTGGTGATAAGTTGCGATGTTATCACTAAGGTTGTTCCCTGCCTCCTGAAGGAAATATGGCCAAGGTAGCCACTAACCAATCTTTTAGCTGCATGTCCTAGCCTACCTGCAACTAGAGAGGGCTCTCTCTTTGTAATTTAGCTTTGTTTTGGAGTATTTTAGGCTAGTTATGATGCACAGGGTTTTGATTTAAGTTTGTTGGATGGTGATTTTAAGCAGAGCTGGGGTGTAAGTCTAAAACAGTCTGTTTCATTGGGCAATGGAGTCAATGATGGTGTACTGCTGAAAGTGTTTCTTGGGGAAATGGTAATGCTATAGAGTAGGATAGGCAATCTAGGAACAATTTTCAAATCTGGAAATGATGGAATGAAGTCAGGGAATGAAAGGCAATCAAGAATCTTTCATTATGCTAGCAGAGGGAAAGTGTATGAATACTATCCAGGAGCAACTAAGAATTCCTAAACAGTATTCAAAATGAAGGAATTAGTGCAAACATGAGCAGTTAAGAATTCATATTTATGACTAATTCTGAACAAAACATGATGAATAACAGAGATTGAACACAAGGTGTATTTAAACAAATCCCGGGTTATTCTTCTTATTTGTTACCAAGATTATGGAACATATGTGAAATTCGTAAACACAAAAAACATAAAACATAGTTTAGAATAACTTATTGATCCATAGAACGACACAGGAATTCTGTAGCAAGTCCTAGGACATCAGATCTACATCCAAACGATCATCAATAGTGAACTTCAAAAAATTTCATATTAAAATAGTCTAATAGTTTACAGCACAGTCCAGAAATAAAATCACCAACCCACAAAACATGTGAGTTCGGTCTATATATAAGAGAGTTTGTTACAAAAATATGCCGTAGGAAAATATATAGTCATAAATTTATCCATCTACTTTGCTAAATAGAAATAACTGACATGGAAGCCTGCACAACCTGAGTGAGTAAATATGGAGTACTTGGCCGCCTTAGGTGTCTGGATTTTGTTGACTTTCTGGCTTCTTTTTCGACTGGTGGCGGTAGCTTTGGTTTGCGTTGCTAATGTGTTGTCTCTTGTCACCTGTGTTGGCTTTGCTTTTAATGAGCTGCCATCATATTTGACTTTCTTTCACTGCTACCTTGACACTTTGGCAGGTGACCCGTATATGTGGAGTTGCTGACCTGTAGCTGACCAAAAGGAAAAATAGAGACAAAGTTACCTTGGCAGAATCTCCAACATTGACTACCACCAATCTTCTGTAGGCAGCTGATGTCTTTGTATCTTTATGCATGTTTCATCAGCTTCAGTGTATCTATAAAAGTTGGGCTAGACCTCAAACAAGTGACTTATGTCATGTTCAATGTAAAATATATTTTCTAACTTGTCATAAAGATTCTGTCCAGAGGGAGGCCCTGTTTCTTCTGAGGTACTTGAGGATGTCGTAATATGATTTGAAACATAGTTATTCATCCCGGTAGTATACTATTCACGGGTCAATAGTCTCCAAGTGCTAGTTAATAAACTGGGTAATCCTTTGATCTGCAATGCTGCAAGCTTTAGCTTGAAATCATCTATTTCTACCTGCATTTCCTAGCACTTTATTTCTAGAGTTTGCACAAAATTTCTTAGGGTCAGCACCTTTTTTGTTGACAGAATAGTATTTGTCCTGCTACTGATGTCTAATGCTGCCAACTCCTCTTTGGTATGAGTGTTCATGAAGTGAATCATTTTATTGGCCTGCTCAGGCATATTTCCCAATGCTACTCTAGTCGTTTGAGTCTCAAATTGAGCTAGGCCTATCAATTATATTTGTTCATGTATGGCCTGAATCAATCGCCATTGGTCAGTGATTGACTAGCCAATTTTGGCCAACAAAATCTTCTTGATTTCAGCTAAAGTTTTGTCTAAGGTAAGCTCTTTCTCTAAGGCCTTTATTTTGTTGTCCAAGGTTTTTATTTCTCTTTGTTTCTCAGCCACTGTCATCTTGGACTTGTCATAGTTTGCCTCCATCTTTGCCAACCTTTCTTTGGCCTCTTTCACCTCTATCACCTGAACTTCTAGCTCTTTGACTGCTTTCATCATTTCTTCCATGCTCATGCTAGATTCTGGTGTTGTTGTTGTTGTTTTTGTAGTATCTTTAGTTGTTGTAGTTGTTGCAGATGCTGGGATAACAGGAGGGATTGCCACTGCTTGTGTGGGAGGAATAGTGACAACAATTGGAGCTGTTTGAGGTGGTTAGGAGGTCGACTCTCCCTGCTTGCCTTGCAATGCTCTCTCCAACTCTTCCTCCATCTGAATTATTCTTTGATTCATCCTCATGATCAGATCCATTGTATCTTGACCTTCTTTCTCTTGCACAAGTTCTACAGTTTGAGGGTGCATAGTTGCAGGCAGCCTCAATTGTTTTTTGAGTGCAGCCATATCTTCCTGTTTTTTCTTTATGAGGGTCTGGATGCCTTTAGTACCCTTCTTAGGTTCATGTCCTAGTTCCACAATGATTTCCTCCAATGTTTTTATTCTGTTATCTTTGGCCGAGGAGGAAATTCTCTCCAAATCCAACTGAGTGTTTGTATTTTTCAATGATTCCTTCATTTGATGGGCCAACGTAGCCTTGTCTGCTAGAGTGGCATAGACCATTTCCCCTGTTTGCTTGTGTAGCTCTATTTGGTCCATTGGGTGTATGTCCTTGGAAAGGACCTCCAAGTTTGTCTTTATGTAATCTGCAGTAGTTTGTGGCTGTGGTATCTTCGGCTTAAAATGACTTAAGATCATTTTCTCTTCCTTAAAGTCATAGACTACCATTAATCTCTGTTGTTTGGAGGGTGTTGCCTTGAGGAATTGATCATACATCTGTACTATTAACAACTCATTTTGGGCCTTGATTTCCATGAAAGTTCCTTTAATGCCAGGCGGTTGCTTGCTTTGTTGCCTTGAGGAAGACACCTCCATACCATGCTGCCTCTTTTGCTCTTGTTGGAATGAGTTGGTAGGTGTTTGCTAGCTGGTTTCTCTCTCCCTCCTCAAACTCTCTATGAATTCTTCACTAATTTCTTCCTCAACGTGAGGATCAACTCTCTGTCGTTTGGCTTCTGGTGGCTATGTTGACACACTAGCAGGTGTAGTTTCTTCCCTATCCCACTTCTTGCCTCTTTCCTCGTTAACGGGAGTCTGTAATGCTAGAGTCTGTGGCGCCTCAGTCTACTATGGAGGGGCTTGCCCTTGACCCTACTCTTTTAAGATAGTAGGTTGTTCAGTCACTATTTCTTTCTCTGCATCCATTACCTCCTTTCCTTTTGTTGTACCTATTGCTGGTGTGGATCTTTCTTGGGCAACTTGTGAAGCTATAGCAGTTAATGGGCCCTCTCCAACTGGTTGTGGTAGTTTGAATGTTACCTGCTCAAAATAATCCAATTCAAGAGTTCTTTCCAAATCTTTGACATTTCGCTCCATTATTTCTTCTTGAGTGAATTCTTCAACTAGTGTACCTTGCACCCACTCATCTTGATTAGAAAATTGTTCAATATGTGGGATTTTACAATGCTCATAGGCTGACAGCCTATATTTTATTTTTCTAGCATTGATAAAGCCATCTGGGTCATAAGGGACCCACCAAAAACTCCTCTTTAGCTTGAGTTTCTCCCCCAATATTTGATCAGCATATTGCCAACCTCCTTTCTTATTCATGACAAAGGGGCCTAGTTGGTCTTTGAATTTCAGGCGAGCCTTTTTCTTGGCACTATGAAAATGAGCTAAATCTGAATTGATGAATTGCCTGTAATACTCCAAGGAAAACTGTCTCATTGGTACATATCTTGGCAGCCTGTAGGGACAGAGCTCATAGCCATAGATCCTAATGACAGTGTGATTCTGGTAGAAGTACCAATCACCTATTTTGTAGTTCTTTGAAAGCTGCAATATGTTCTGCATTTCATACGATAGCCTAGCAAGAGGATTTCTCTTTAGGAGACAAGAAACTGGATAGACAAACAGGTCAATGAACTCACAGTAAGAGTAGGGGGAATTGTGGACTTCATGAAAGACTGAGATCCAGAAAATTACAGACCTCTTTTCTCCTTTAGAGTCCAATCTTTTGATGGGGCATTGGAAGCAGTCTGGCTGATAATACATGAATAGATGGTATATGTAAGAAGAGTATTTGAAGACTCCCTCCCTATCCAGTTTCAATAGTTAGTCATGTATCTTATTGGATATGAATTTGGCATAATTGTACTTGACAATTGGGGGTTGTCCCAGGCTATATGCAGACAACAGGACCAGAATAGTTTCATCAATGTGCTCACTTGTTTTGAAACTGAGCACAAAGGATATCATATCAACTAATAACTTGCCCACTTGTTTGAAATTTACATAGATAAAAGGAGGTGGCTCTATAGGCTGGCGATCTGCTCTCATGAATACTTTGGCAATTCGGGCTATCTCAGAGTTGGAGAGTTTAGGACCTTCATCAAGCAATAATTTCATAGAGAGAGGAACTAGAAGTTGAGTTTGCTTGAAATTTAGCATTTGGTTGATGGAGTCAGGAGTTATATGAAAGAGGATGACCGAGATGGAGACTTGATTGCTCTTTGATTTGGCTCATAGTTTTCAACACAGAGGTTGATTATTTCAGGGAAAATGTTGACAAAAGGGAGGAAGTAAATGGGAAAGTTTCATTCCCATATTCCATACATATCACACTTGTTCAAAAAGCTATTTCCCAACAGACAGAATGTCTGGAGGTGGTTTATGTCACCCACCAAGTCTTGAATTAGGTGGTCCCTATTAACCAAAGGCAGTGCTTCTAGTTCCTTATGTGGTGCATTGAGAGAAGTGATGTTCAAGGCTGCTAGAGTGGCCATCTTCAAATTCTCTTTGTTTGTAATTTTGAAATCTAGATGTGTTCAACAACTGAATGGTAACAACCATCTCTGGGGATTTTTTAGGGAGCTGTGGAATGAGCTTGTCTAGAACTGACCTTACTATGAAAATTGATGGTCCAAAAACAAATGTTGCAAGGTGTAGCAAGGTCTTTACATGAATCTGCTAGATTGCAAACTCTGTGAGCAGAATGCAGAGGAAATGGTGGTCTTTGCAGAGGATTTTCTTGATAAATTATCTTAATTCATGGGTAGTTTGGGGACTCTGCCGGCAGAAATGAGCTCGAAATATGGTTTACGGGCCTATTTGCAGAGGAGGGCACCACTCGCAGGTTTGCTTGAATCAATAGCTCACATAGTGCATACAAGGTGGTGAATGATAGGCATGAGCACTTTTGGATTTGAATTATAGATCTTTAGGCAATTTCAACAGCGAATTTTGGAAAAAACAGGGTTTTTAGGCAAAAAAGGGGTAAATACCTATTTTTATGGCGCAGAGGATAGTTAGCAAGGGTGACTCGAGCTGTGGAGTTGAGCTATGGAGTGCATTTGTAGGTTGATGGACTGTGCAACTTCTGGAGGTGAATTGGTTGTAAAATCGCATGCCCGTTCTTCGCAGGTGCAACAATAGAAAATAAACAAAAATAGTCGTTTTCACGAATTTTTAATGAATTTTGGACATTTTAGCGCTTTTGGTGCTTTTTAATGATGACATCATCCTGATTTGTATGGTGACGTGGCACATGACATGGTGGTGGGGCGGTGATGTCAGCAGATGATGTGGCAGTATTGCAGAGGAGTGGGGGGCCGACGTGGACACGTCACCGGGCAGGCGACGGGTGGTAAGCAGTTTTCCTCGCACCGCCTTTGTCCCAGAGTGGTTTTGCAGGGGAGGGCTCCGATCACGTCAGGAGATTGACGTGTGGCGGGGGTACGGCAACAATACCGCCCATCCCCGGGACGCTAACCTTCGGCAGTCATGGCATGCTATATTTGGCGCGCGCCGTTGGATGTTGGGCGCCAAATCGGACAATCGTTGGGTAAAACAGATGGCAGGTGGTTATGGTAGGGGCCCCACATATTAATAATGTTTCGGGGGGAAAGAAATTTGGTTACGGCGGAACATTCATTCATTCAACCAAAGGTTTAATGAAATCGGATATCTATATGGGTGCGAGAGTTAACATATGGTTAATGTGGGGGGGGGGGTTTGCACTATGGTTATTTATTTAACCTGACGTTTAAATAAATTCCAAGATTTATACGTGGAAGGGTTAATACTAAGGTCCCAAATGGACCTAATATTCCCCAAAAACTATATTGTATGGCTATAATTTCCAATGGGTAGGGATATTTAGATTTTTTTGGTTTTAATATAGTTTTTCTAAAATAGGGGTGGGAAAGATGATTGAGGGAGCTAAATAATAAAGTTAAATGTTAATATGACTTTATGGAATGAAACTGTATGAATAAATGCTATGTTTAAAGAGTGAAAACTTAGGCATAGGGAAATGAAAGGAGTATGGAATGATCATTTTTATACAAGAAATGTGGCTTCTTCCAAGTGAGTAAAATTAGAGTTCAACTTAGCATTTTTCATAAAATGAAGTGAAGCAGGACTATTGGGCAGATCCCAAGGTCCTTGAGGGCATGTTAGTCAAAGATTTCTGGGGGAATGAAAGGGGAATTAGTCATGCTTTCATTTTTATGCAACCAAACAACTTCCATGGTACCAATGTCATTGATGGGATGAGTCTTTCTTGACAAGACAAAAAGTGTTCACAACCTTGCTTCTGCAACCTCAAACTGCGTACCCAGCCTAATACACCTAACATATTTTCTTCCTTTTGCTTGGGTGCATTTAGACTAGCAAACCCTGATGTTCCTCTTTTCTTTTGACTGCCCTCCTATCTAAGTCTACCCTTATCTCTTCCAAGGGCTCAGATTAAGCAATTGGGCCCTTTGCTTCTCTAACTATTTGAACAGACCTTATTCTCTATCTTATAATAGGAAATTCAAAGATTGACTGGCCCTGATTGAGCTGTTGGACCATCAATTGAGTGTGCTAAGAAACAATGTTTGCACATTGTGGAATTGCTTTGCACAAATAGGACAGTAGTGGCATTTTAACTAGCCACTTTCCTGGTCTTTCTTTGGGGTTCATTTTCTCTTCTTTTTCTTGACCAATTCATTCTTTTTTCCCTTTGATTTTTCTTTTAGGGCATACCCTCTTTACATTTTTTAATTTTTTGTTTTTATGAAAATATGGAACCTTTGCAGCATGGAAAGGATGATGATATTTGGCATTTCCACAGTCAATCATGAAAAATGAAACCTATTGGTATAGGAACCTAGAAGTGGCTCCACTTGGGGATGGCTTTTCCTGGTGAAAAGCCAAGAATGATAGGTCAGATGGCCTTATTCTCAGTTGGCTGTTGTAATTAAAAACTTCTTTCTCCTGGAAACCAATGATCTGAACCTTTGTAGCCTATATGCAGTCCTTATTAGCTGATCTATGCAAAATTACAGCTCTGTCTTTGCTGGTTTCTCTGAGTGCTTATTATCATCTTTATACTTCCCAAGTCTTCTTTTTGATTTCTTGTGGTAAATTTAGAAATTTTACACAAAAAGTAATGTACTTCCCTGACTTTTTCCGCAAAATCAGCTGCATCGTGTTCCTTATCTAATTGCTCTAAATGAAAAAATGGTGGAAACACAAATATTTATGTACAATATGCAGTTGTGTTGTGTTCATCAAAGGGAATCAAAATAATTCTTGAGCATTCTCCCATTGACTGGACCTTCCTCAGTATCTGTGTCATCTAAACTCTTCAAGAAATAGGTGTTGTTACCTTGTAGCCTGAATAACAAATGGTCCCTTCCAAGGAAAATCAAATTTCCCATGTTTCCCTTTATCTTCCCTCCTGGGGTCCCATTTCAGCACTTTGTTTCCTATGAAGAAATCTTCAACTTTTGTTCTTTTATCAAAGATCTTCTTGAGTTTATCTTGTAGTACCTGGTTTCTGTGATATACTTCTTCTCTTGTCTGCTACAAGCGAATAGTTTGATTGATCCTTCTTTGAATATCATTAGGCTCTGCTTGTATTTCTTGCAGCAACTTGATCACAGGGATTCCTAAAGAGGAAGGGAAAACAACCTATAGACCATACACCAATTCATATGGACTTTTTCCAATAGATCTTTTGGTGGTCAATCTATCTGCCCATAGTGCATTCAAAAGTTTTGTATGCCAATTCTTTTTATTCTCCTCCAAGATTTTCTTAATGATGTTGATGAGGTTTTTGTTGTAGGACTCAGCTAGACCATTACCTTGAGGGTAATAGGCTGTGGAGTGGCCCAAGGTAATGTGGTACCTATGACAAAAGTTGATCATTATTTTGGTTTTAAAGGCAGCTACATTGTCTGTAATGATATTTTCAAGAAAATCAAATCTAGACAAGATGTTGGTTTCTAAAAATTGCATGATGATTGAGTCATTGGCTTGCCTACAAGGAATGGCTTCTATCCGTTTGGTAAAATAGTCTGTGGCAGTCAAAATCCATCTGTGTTGGCAAGAAGAGGAAGGATGAATTTCACCAATGAAGTTTAGACCCCATGGTTGAAATGGTCTTTCAGTTGAAATAGGTTTGAGGGGTAAAAGTAACAACTTTCTCTTGCCTTCAAAGATCTGGCATTTATGGCATGAAACTACAAATTTTTTCACATTAGAAAACAGGGAGGGCCAATAAAAACCAGCTCTTAGAATTTTATCAGCTATTTATTTCCAGTACAAGTGTCCTCCATAGTCCCCTGCGTGAAATTCCTTGAGGACTTTGTCAGTTTCATCCAATGTTAGGCAATTAAGTAAAATACCTTCATGATTTTTCCAAAACAACACATTATCTATAATACAAAATTTTGATGCTTTCATTTTGAAGAATCTCTTTTTAGTTTTGGACAACCCTGGAGGAGCCTACAGGTTTAACAATACAAAACATATATCAGCATACCAAGGGGATTGTAAAAAGGCTTGATTGATCTGTGGAGTCGCCATCTCCTGTTCGTTATCCAGTTCATTGATGTCAAGGGATTGAAAATTGGTTTCAGTCATTAGTTTGGCTAATCCTTGTCCTTTTATCAGTTTTGTAGGCTTGATTTCAATGTCATACTCTAAGATGTTGGCTATCCATTTTCCCCTCTTATCTTCAATTCCTTCTTGAGTTAAAAGGTCCTTAACCACAACATTTGGAACATAAGCTATCACATGAGAGTATAAGATATAAACTCTGAAATCCTTGATGGCTTTTACAAGGGCATAAGCTCTCTTTTCCATGATTTGATATTTTAGGGGAGCATCTCTAAGGGATTTGCTGAAGAAAGCAATGGGCTTCTCACACCCTTGCTCATCTTTTTGTAATAGGACAACAACAATAGAATACTGAGATGCAAAGGAAAAAATGATGAAATCTCTATCAAATTTGGAACTTGTGAGGGCTGGTGTTTTTGTTAGGGTTGTTTTGATGTCCTCAAAGGCTTGTTTAGCTTCCATGGTGCATTTGACTTTAGAATATTTCTTCAGCATATTGTTCAATAGTCTTATCAACTCAGCCAAATTGGGAATGAACCTTCTTAGGAAATTGATTTTCCCTAAAAAAGCTTGTAGTTCTTTGATGATTCTTGGATGAGGGACTTGGAGGATAGCTTGAATTCTATCCGGGTTGATCCTAATGCCATCTTTTGAAATTATGTGACCTAGGAGTTTGCCTTCTTCTAGGCAAAACAATGATTTCTTTGGGTTCAATGATATGCCATATTTTCTGCAAATTAGGAAAACTTGTCTTAGATGTTTTAAATGTTCTTGGTCTAATTTTGAGAAAGCAGTAAGATCATCAAGATATATGATTAAGAAATCATGGATTTCTTTGGCAAAGGCTATGTCCATTTCTCTTTGAAAAGTGGCCCCTGTATTTTTGAGTCCAAAAGGAATTTTGACATATTTGAAGGTTCCCCAAGGTGTTGTAAAGGCAGTTTTGTCCTAATCATCCGGGTGGACTAAAATCTGATTAAAACCTGAGAATCCATCTAGCAATGAGATCCTAGAAACTCCCACTACCCTTTGTAGGATATGATCCATTTTTGGTAAGGGTTAATGGTATTTGAGGGACACTCTATTCAAATTTCTTAGATCAACACAAAGTCTTATCTCTCTGGTTTTCTTCCTAGTAGGCACTAGATTTGAAATCCACTCTGAGAACCTAATAGGTGTAATGATTCCGGCTTCATATATTCATTTAACCTCTTTTTCAATCAGGGGAAGGAGGACGAGATTCACCCTTCTAAGCTTTTGTTTAAAAGGTTTTTCATTTTGTTTCAAGGGTATAGTATGTTGAATGACCGAAGTATCATAGGACTTGAGGTCCTCATAACTCCAGGCAAAAACATCTTGGAATTCTTTAAACAAGTCAATGTATTTTAACTTCTGATTAGCAGGCAATGCTTTGGAGAGTTTTAGCATTTTGGGATTTCCTATAGTTCCAATATTGCAGTCCTCAATTTCTGCATTGATAGGTTGCATCTTTGGCTTTCTGGGAATGTCATTTGAATCAAATATGTCCTCCAAGGGAGTTAAGCCTGTGGGCAGGAAATTATCCTTTAGTTCGATTACTTCAGATTCTGCCTCAGCTATTTCATCAAGTTTTGTTTGCTTCAGCTCTTGTAAATTTTTTTCATCAAAAGTTGTTGGATGCAAAATCAAATTTGTTGTTTCAGCCAATATAGTTTTCTCACTTTTGTCTATCTGTTGTTGGTCATCCATGGTGCTTGTATCAATGTTTATCCTAGAGAATTCCTCTTTTAAACTCAGGAAGTTATTTATCTGTATATCATTCTCAAATACCTACCAATTTTTGACATTATCTGGGACAACAACTCTGTGTTTGATTTCAGCAGCGAAGTGGTGGTTGGGCTCAAATGGTAGCTTGCAAGTGCTGGCGAAAGTTGCCAAGCTATGCGCATGTAAATTGTGCTTTCTCGGAATTTTGGTGAGTTTGAGATTCTGAGAGGGCGTTAAGTATTTCAATGGCTGCCCCTCTGTAAGCCCTCAACCTGAGATCGTTTGTGACAAAATTTCCCTTCATCTATTGTATAATCAAATCTGAATCCCCTAGAATGGAAACCTTAGCCACCCCAAGAGCCCTAATCAATTTGAGTCCTAACAACAGGGCTTCATGCTCAGCCATATTGTTTGTGCATCTAAAATTTAACCTATATGCATGACCTTTAGCATGGTCATTTTGCATGTTGTGTATCCAAACCCCTGCCCCTACTCCTAATTTATTCACCGAGCCATCAAACTCCAAGTACCATAAGGTTTCTTGGTTATGACTAGCCTTAAGAGTTTTAGAAGCTTGTTCAGTGGGTAGATTTGGGTCTTGTAACTCATATGATATGTCATTTTCCTTTATTGCATTAATTACATCAGCGCAGTAGATTGTTCATTCATATTCTCTGGTTGTACTGTTATTAGGAGTTTGACATCAGTTTTGGGACACATGTCCGCATTGTATAAGATGAATGAATCGATGTCGGAATGTCTAGAATAGATGGGGAATTTTTGGGCTTTTTCTTCACTACTAACCACATATTTCATCAATGTTTCCTGGTACAATCTCTTTGGCTGTCCAAAGATTGAAATAGTGGCATAGGACATGTCCAGTTGCAAAGATCCTTGGAGTTTTGCACCCCAAGATCTGGACAAAAGCATACCATACTTAGGTGGAATATCAGATACACCACATCCATCAAGATTGTTTTAGCTGGATATTGGACTAAAGATATGCAAAGGTCTTTGATTAGGCCTAGACACCTAACCTGGCTGGAATCAAAGGAGAACAAATCTTTGTATGGCCTTGTGATGTCTAGATCCAGTCTTTCCATTACCGACTTAGGCATTAGGTTATTGGAAGCTCTTGAATCAAACATTGCATTGTGCAACACTTTGCCATGAATGTTTAAGCTCACATAGAATGGAGGAACTCCTCCATCTACCATTCTACCATTGACTTTAGGACCAAAAATCAGTTCTGGTTGATCATCGAGAACATTGACTCCATCCTTATTCTCCAGTATTTGTAGTGACCTATTGATTTGTTGTTTGTACACTTCATGTTTGGCCAATTCAGAGAGAGGAATAGCAATCTTCAGCTTACCTATTTCTATTTGTAAGTTAAAAGGTTTTTCTATCTGAATTTTTGCATTATGGGCAGCAGACTTTTCCTTTTCAGCTGAATTTTCAGCGACCTTCTCTTCATTCTGTGTGGTGTTTTGAGGTAAATTTGTTTTGAAATTATTTTGAGGAGGGTAATTCAAATTTTCTTTTGAGGGAAGGGATGCCGAAGGTTGGCTTTTTGAGGGTTGTACATTTGATATGTCCTCAATCATAGCTTCGTTTGGGTCAAGGACTATTTTATCAGGAAGTTCGGTTAGGATGACTTTATCTTTTGTTTTCTTTCGCTGCTTAGTGTATTTTCGCTTGGCAGGTTCAGGCACATCTATGGTTCTACTTCTTAATTTGTATTGTTTATGCACCTCATAAACTACTGCATCATAGCCTTCTTTGAAATCAAATGACTCTCCAGGTTTGGTTTGAAATTGGTTAAAATTATGAACCTCTTGATCGTCTTGGGTTAAAAAGATTTGTTGCTCATTGTTTAACCCCATTAAGTTGATTTGGGTATCCTCCACTGGCTCACTAGAGGTTTAGGCCTCGGCATAGTTCTCTTGAAATGGAGGTCTGATGTTATGGTCAGGGCCGACCCTTCCAACATTTGGATTTTGATTTTTTCTAAAGTTTGGATTTCTTGCAGTGTTACTTGGCTGACCTTCCCATGATGATTTCCTTTCAATAGTTTTGATCCGGATTTAAACAGGAACGCAACAAAATACAAATATAACCATATACACAAATATGCAGCGGAAATAATACTTCATTTCATTAATGGAAAATACTGAAATATGCTTACAACCAGAAATGGAAATAAACCAGCTAGGGCGATGGTAGCTTATCTCTAAGAAGAGATGTGGTGACTACATGCCTCTGAACTGTGTTACAATGAGGCTCGGAGGCCTATTTATTGTTGAGAAACAATGAAAAACCTTTCACATCCCAAAACCTAACCCTAGAAGATGAAACGCCAAATTGTGGGCCCTGTTTGGGTAAATTGGTACATCAATTTCCCGGGGTCGTAACTTTGGCATATGATCTCCGTTTGACGCGTACGATAGCTCGTTAGAAAGATCTATCCAAGAGCTACCACTTTGGGAAGGGAAACATGGGTCCATGGACCCATGTTGCCCCCATATTTCCCAAAAAACGTCGTTTAGGGCCTCAAAACGGCTCCGGAAGTTCAGGACCCGAAAAACTACTAAAAATAGTAAGTTGTGCTACAATTAAGGAAACTGAAAATGCTGAGAGAAACAATGATGGGGGTTCAGATGGACTTGGTAGGTGGCCACCAATATCCACCTGGATCATTCCTCCCCCCTTAGGAAGCAATGGTCCCCATTGCGTTGAGTTCCTCCATGAGATCAGGAAACTTTTGCTGAACTTGGTCCCTGGTCAGCCACTTGCCCTGGTGAAGGAATTGGCCTGCTTTGACAGCTCGATATAGTTGGATATTTTGGTGGCGAGTGTTCTTGATCTGTGTGTCCATGATCGGATCAGTTGCAGCTTGTTCCATGCAATCTGGATTTAATTCTGTGGGTGTGAGTTGTTCTGTAATGTCGGAAGTGTCTAGCAATGGTGGGAAGTATGGCCGAAGGCGGTCCACATTGAATACTGGATGCAGGCCAAGGAATGGGGGAATGCTAAGCTCAAATGCATTGTCTCCCAAAGCCTTAGTAATGGTGTAAGGACCATATCGAAGTGGTCTCAGTTTCCGATAGGCCCTAGTAAGGCGTTCCTTTTGCAAATGCAACCAGAATTTTGTCACCCACCTGAAACTTGTGTGGCACCCGATGTTGATCATGTTGCTGCTTGTACTTGGCATTTGATTTCTCCAGAATGTCATGGACCTGCTGGTGAATATGTTGGATGTGCTCAATGAAGCTGGTTGCCTTATCTGTTTCAGACTGAACATGAGCTGAATCTGTGTGAGTAGCTGCAAATGGCATGGCCACATCAATGGGGCATAGTGGCTGGAATCCCAAGCCCACTTGAAAAGGGCTGTGGCCAGTGGAGCTGTGAAGAGCTCGGTCATAGCTGTGTTGAACATAGGGGAGGCTCTCGTCCCATGTGCATGGATGCTTTGAGTTATACATGCACATAATGTGCACAATCATCCTATTGACAACCTCTCTCTGGCCATCAGTTTGAGGATGGAAGGTTGTGGACTTAGTGAGTTTGGTGTCCAGCATTGACCAGAGACTGGACCAAAATGTACTGAGGAACCAACTGTCCCGATCTGAGATGATAGACTGTGGGATCCTAAAGTGCACCCATACTCGTTCAAAGAAGAGTTTAGCAGTGGCTTCTGCTGTGATATTCTTTTTGCAGACCACCATAATGGCCATCTTTGAGAACCTGTCAACGACCAAAAAAACAAAGTCATTTCCATGCTTAGTGGAAGGAAGGCCTGACATATAATCCATGTATATGGATTCCCAAGGTCGACTAGGGGTAGGCAGTGGGGCATAAAGGCCTTGCTTCTTGATGGTTGGTTTGGCAATGGCACAAGCAGTACATGATCTGATGTACTTCCCAACATCCTGTCGAAGATTCGGCCAATAGAAATACTTTTGCAGTACTGCCACTATTTTCTCAACCCTAAAATGCCCAACAACCCAACTGTAGTGTGCTTTCCAAATCATCTTGGCATGCTCGCTTGAAGGAACACAAAGGTGACCCAGGTGGCATAACAGGGCATCCTGGAGGTGAAAATCTGGAACATGCCGACCCTCCAAGGGTGTCTGGTATGTGTGGCCGAATTTTGGGTTGCTTTTGTAGAGAAGTGGCCAATTAGAAGTCTCGTGCCCACAAGAGTTGAGCACGATGGTTAATGCCATAATCGGTGGTCGACTAAGGCAATCTGCAACATTATTGGTGTTGCCCTTCTTATTCTTGATATTCAAATGGAACTTTTGCAGGTATGTGGACCACTTCTGATGGCGATCATTCTGCAATTTCCCTTGGGTCTGTATGAACTGGAGGGGTCAGTGGTCTGTGTGGATGACTGTTTCCTTCCCCAAAATGTAATTTTTCCATTTTCGGCGGGCCTGCACAATGGAATACATCTCTTTGTCATAAGTGGGATATTTGTGCACTGTGTCTGAAAGTGTCTGAATTTGATATGCCACTGGATGCCCGTGTTCAGTAAGGACTGCCCCAATAGCATAGTTAGAGGCATCTGTCTTGACCTCAAATGGTTGTTGCAAGTCTGGCAATGCGAGCACTGGTGCTGAGCAAAGGCGATCTTTCAACTCTGTGAATGCCTTCTGTTGAGATTCAGACCAAAAGAATTTTGCTTTCGCTCTTCCCTTGGTGATTTGACTCAAGCGCCAAGTGATATGAGAAAATCCAAACATGAACCTACGGTAGAAGTTGGCAAGACCTAGAAAGATGCGGAGCTCTGTTAGAGTGGTTGGAAAGGGCCAATCTCGAATGACTTGGATCTTGGTTGGATCCACATGCACCCCCTGTTCATCAGTCATGTATCCCAGATACTGAACTTGGGTCATGCAAAAAGTGCATTTCTCCAAATTGGCACACAACTTGTGTTGTTGTAGTGTTTGGAGAACTTGTTGGATGTGGTGGAGGTGCTCTTCCCAGCTCTGGCTAAAGATCAGGATGTCATCCAAGTATACCACTACAAATGAGTTGGTGAATGGCTGCAAGATGTCATCCATTAGCCTCATGAAGGTTGCAGAAGCATTCATCAATCCGAAAGGCATAGCCAACCATTCGAAAAGGCCCTCCTTGGCTTTGAAGGAAGTCTTCCACACATCAGAGGGTTTCATTGGTACCTGGATATATCCTGACTTCAAATCGATCTTGCTGGCATATTTTGCCCCCTTCAGTCGGTCCAGGAGGTCATAAATCCGTGGGATCAGGTACCTATTACAGACAGTGTTCTTGTTCAGCACCCGATAGTCAATACAGAGTCTCCAAGTCCCATCCTTCTTATGTACCAACACAATCGGGCTCCCACAGGGCGATGAACTCGGACGGATGTGACCTTTCTGCAAAAGCTCCTAAATCTACCTCTTGATTTCATCGTTCTCCAGAACGGAGCGCCGATAGATTGGTCCATTGGGCAGCGGCACATCTGGGGTCAGATCGATGGAGTGCTTGACCTGACAGTGCAGAGGAACCCCTGCGGGGGAAGTGAAGACGTCCTCGTACTCCTCCACGAACTTGCCCATCTGTAGTTGTCGTGCAGAGAGGCCCTGTCTGGAGGTCGTGGCCACCGTCTTCTTCTTTCCTTGAGGGCGTATCATCAGGAAAGCAAATTTCCCGGTTTTGGAAATGAGCTTACTGCATTGTTTTGCAGTAACCAAAGAGACGGCAATAGGCGGTGCTACCTCCGGTATCCTGTACAACTTATTTCCCAAAGTAATAATAATAGCACAGGGCCTTGATTCAGACACAGCATGTCGCTTCCATAAGTATGGTTGTCCTAATAGTACATCACAAACTTCAAGGGGAGAAATGTCACACAATACCTCATCCGTGAAGGGCTTGATGCTGTATGGAAAGAGACACTGCTGGCTCACGCGAAGATCCCGTCCTTGGTGAAGCCACCTGATGGTGTACGGTTGTGGATGTGTTGTGGTGGGTAAGCCCAGCCGCTTCACGACCTCTGCCGAAATGAGATTCTTTTGGCTCCCGCTATCGAAAATGAACTGTAGTGGGGATCCCTTTACCCACATCTGGGAGTGGAAGAAACGCTCCTCCTCCTCTGGATCTTCGGGTTCCTCCTTCTGGATCTTCGTGGTGGCAACGGTGACATTGGGCTCCGCGTTGATAATATACTTCCCTTTGTCATTCCCCTTGTCGAGTTCTGACTCAGAGTCAGAACATGCATCTGATTCTGAAACCTTTAGCTCAGCCACCAGTGATTGCTTGGCCCGACACTCACTTGTGTTGTGAGTGGAGCTCTTATGGAACTCACACCATTTTCCCGTGTCCCTTTTCGGCTTTGCAGCACTGTTCCTTGCTTGCAGCTTTTGCAGGTTGCCTTGGGCCGCCCCGCCTTGGCTTTGTCCTTTTTCGGCTTCGCGACACTGTTCTTTGCTTGCAGCTTTGGCGGGTTGTCTTGGGCCGCCCCGCCTTGGCTTTGTCCTTTGTTCTCCATTAATTCTAACACTCCCCCTTAATGGAGAAAGGGTTCTTAAACACACCTAATATGTCCCTAAACAACTCAAACTTCAGCCTTCCCGGAGGCTTAGTAAATATATCGGCCATATTATCACAAGAATTACAATATTCAACACAAATCTCTTTGGACTGCACCTTTTCCTTAACAAAATGAAGTTGAGTGTTTTTATGAAACACAGGATTGTAAGCCAGTTTGATGGAACTTTGATTATCGCAATTAATAACCGTAGTCTCTGTCTGTTCTTCTCCTTCATCTTGGAGAAGTCTACGCAACCACGCTGCCTCACATGCTGCTTTACACATAACTTGATATTCTGCTTCTGCTGAGGATAAGGCTACAGTATGTTGCTTCCCTTTGCACCAAGAGATGACCCTGAACCCAATGCTAAAGGCATAACCTGTAATTGATCTTCTATCATCTAAATTTCCCACCCAATCAGAGTCTATATAACTTGTCAAGCTAACATCAAATGACAAAGTATGAAGTTCCTTGCAGATACCTCAGTACTCCTTTTGCTGCAAGCCAATGGTTCTCATGAGGTTGAGTCATCAACTGACTCAAAATGCTCACTGCATAAGCTAGATCTTGTCTCGTTGTAGTCAAATAGATAAGACTACCAACCAACTGTCTGTACAATGTTGCATTTGCATATTTTGAACCGTCATCCACCTGAAGTTTGTTGTTCTGCTGTAAAGGCACAAATGCAGCCTTGCACTCATCCATTTTGAATTAGTCAACAAACTTTTAGCGTACTTACCCTGGGACAAGAAAGTTTGTCTTGAATCTCTCCAAACTTCTAGACCCAAACAGTGATGCATTTCTCCAAGGTCCTTCATCTCAAATTTATGTGATAATTGCTGCTTGATTTCTTCAATGAGATTGTCTGCACTCCCTGTCATGATCAAATCATCTACATATAAATAAATCAACACTATTTTCCCCTCACCATTAAACACAGTATACAAATTAGGATCATTTTTGCTCCGTTTATAACCATGCATGAGGAAAAATGAATCAATTTTTTCGTAGCATGATCTAGGAGCTTGTTTTAAACCATACAAAGCTTTCTTTAGTCTACAGAATAAATGTTCTTCTCCCTTCTTAACAAACCCCTCAGGCTACACTAAGTATACTTCTTCTTTTAGATCACCATTTAAGAAAGCAGATTTAACGTCTATTTGATGTATTTTCCAATGATGTTTAGTGGCTAAAGCAATAATCAATCTAATAGTATTTAATTTTGCAACAGGGGCAAATGTTTCCTCAAAGTCAATACCTTCTTTCTGGGAATGCCCCTTTGCAACCAACCTTGCTTTATACTTATCAATAGACCCATCTGCTTTAAATTTCAACTTAAATAACCATCTTCAACCTATGTGTTGTTTACCATGAGGAAGCTTTACTAGATCCCAAGTATTATTGTTAATAATAGATTCATATTCATCTTTCATTGCTTCCTTCCATTCAGAACTCGTACTAGCTTCATAAAAATTAGAAGGTCCTGCAATGTTTGACATACCAGTCATGAGCGTAAAATCACTATATCGAGTTGGTAACTATTTCAGCCTGCGAGATCTCCTGATTGGTGGGGTGTCAACTATTCTGCTATGTTCTTCTCTATGTGGACTGAACTCAATTACCTCCTCTTTATCCTGTTGTTGCTGCTGTTGTTGTTGTTGATTGATCCCTGTTTCAACATCCTCATTTGAAAGTAAGGGTACATGCCATTCTTCATTGTTTTGAACAGGATTTCCATCCTCAAACTGCTCATGGAATACTACGTCTCTACTAGCAAACACCTTGTGAGTAGAAGGATCGAACAATTTATAAGTCTTATACTCACTACAGTATCCAATGAAGGTACATTTAATGATCTTTGAATCTAGCTTCTTCCTGTTTTCTTTGGAAACATGTGCAAAAGCTTTACCACCAAATACTCTAAGGTGACTTACTGCAGGCTTGAAGCCAAACAATGCTTCAAAACGGGTTTTATAATCAAGACTTTTAGTGGGACTCCTATTCTTCAAATACACTGCAGTATTAACAGCTTCTACCCAAAAACCATTAGTTAGATTCTTACCTTTCAACATACTACGAGCACACTCCACCAGTGCTCTATTTTTCTTCTCAGCTAATCCATTCTGCTGAGGAGTGTAAGCAGTTGTAAATTATTGTTGTATCCCGTGCTCTTTACATTATTTTTTGAAATCCCATATATTGAATTCTCCACCTTGATCTGATCGAAGAATCTTGACGAACTTTCCTGTCTGCTTCTCAATCATGTTCCTGAACTGCTTGAAATACTCAAAAGCATGACTCTTCTATCTAAGTAAATACACCCATCTGAATCTTGTACAATCATCAACAAAGATTAGAAAATAGTAGGCCCCGCCTAACGATCTTGTCTGCATAGGGCCACATAAATCAGTGTGTACAAGTTCGAGTGTATCCCTATGTTTCTTATCTTTAACAGCAAGAAATTGATCTCTATGCTCTTTACCGAATGCCCATGCTTCACAATCGATATGCAACTTTTTCAAAACAGGAAGACCATCTCCCATACCTATGTTCTGCAAGAGAAGAAGGTCACTGAAATTGATGTGCCCAAGTCGTTGATGCCACAAATTTTCAGCAGACTTATCCGATGACATCAATGCTTGTTGTGGTGTACTCTTCACATCCATTTTGTAGAGTTATCCTGTGCGACTACCTGTAGCAATAGGCTTCATCTGGTCCGACATGTCTTTAATAATACAATAAGATTTAAAGAATTCTACCTTGAGATCCTGATCTGTAATCTTTGATACAGAAATCAGGTTCTTCTTAATACCAGGAACATACGACACATCATATATATTCATGATCTTTCCATCATGTAGAGTGATAATGACATCTCCATGTCCCTTGATCTTGTACCCTCTATTATCTCCAAGGTATACTTTTACTCCAGTGTTGGATTCTATAAAATTTCTGAACAATCGCTTTTTACGTGTCATATGTGAGGAGGCCCTAGAATCTACGAACCAAATATCTGATTTATCCTCCTCAGTGGCTAGTGCAGTCTCTGCCATAAATAATCTGACATCCTGGTTCTAATCTGCATCAGCCAAATGACCTACATGTCTTCTCTGCATGTAGCTCTCCCCATCTACCTTTTTCTTATGGAAAAATTTAGCAATATGGCCTATCTTACCACAATAAAAGCATTTAGGAGAAGAGTCATGTTTATGCGAGTTCATACCTTGTGGTGTCCTTTTTCATGATACGTTGCCCTTCCTGTGATCAGCGACTACTTTCCCCTTTGGCTTGAACTTTGTCATCAATACATGATCTGGATTTTGAGGTTTGAGAGACAACCTCCTTTCCTCTTCTTGTAGCAAGATCCCAGTAAGTTCTTCAAAGCCTTGAGGCTTTTCTCTTGCACTCAATCCTGTTATAAACATCTGATAATCCTTTGTCATGTTGTTCATGGTAATTGTCACCAGATCATCATTCGCCACAGTCTGACCTATATTAGTTAGTTTATCTTTAACCTCCTTTATCCGGGATATGAATGAAGAAACAGACTCATTCTCCTCCATCTTGATAGGGAGAATATTCTTCCTGAGGTACAAGGTTCCCCTGGTGTTCTTGATCTCGTACATTTCTTTGAGAATCGTCCATATGTCATTCGTTGTCTTGCACTCCCGAATGTGAGGGATGATGCAATCTTTGACTGATAACTTGAGTAGCGCCTTTGACTTCATCTCCCTTTTCTCCCAATCTTGAATCACTATATTCGATCTACCAGTTGCAGCAGTCAGCTTGACCTCGTCACCGGTGGCAATGCCATAGGCATTTTGTCCCTCAAGCAGGGTCTCGAGCTTAAACTTCCAATTTGTGTAATTGGAACCATCAAGCTTATTACTCTCATTGAGATAAGCTTCAACAATTTGATTATTCATCTTGAATGAATTAAAACTTCAATAATTTAAACAAACCTCAGATCTACCTAAAAAAAAATTGTCCCCCTTTACACAAATAATTAATTCCTCCAAATAATGTAGAAATCTTCAATTTAAAGAAGCCCCAGATGTTTTTTTTTTTTAATTAAAGATTTAAAAAAACTTTAATTATGCAAGGGGCCACCTCAACAGATAATGGCACATGAGCAAGCCATATTCAATATCATCGTATGCACATATTGTAAGATCATATAATATAGTCTTTTCGCTTCAAACTGTCGCCCGAGGAGTTGTGCCTTGCGACCTCTCCACACTCTGCTGCCTGTCGGAACCACTGCTTTCTAGGCTTGTGAGGGCTGTAGAATTCCGCTACCTTCTAGATCTCCTTTGGATAGATCTACGACTATGAGAGAATGAACTTACAAAGCCGTGCAACCACTACGCACAACAAAAACGACCTCCTCCTTCAGTAGTAGACAAAGCAACAATGTTTTGTAGCTTTGACATCCAGCTGATAGCTCCACCTGCAAGAGTAAAGACGTACCCTAAAGTTGACCTTCTCTTATCCAAGTCACCTGCAAAATCGGAATCAACATATCCGCAAACAAACACTACTCTTATTGTAAGAAATACAATAACTACTTGTGCCTCTCAAATACTGAAGCACCCATTTCACTGCTGACCATGTGTGCCTCCACACAGACCTCACGAAGCGCAACGACAAGGGTTATGCAGTTTTTATGAAAGGTTCTCCTCGCAGCGTCATCGGCCTTAGACTTTTTTTTCACCACGCAGCACAGCGGGCGCATTTATGCACGGGGAAATCGCGAAGCTCTTCGCAACCGTATACGTCAGAAGCACGACGGTCCACCAAAAACTCGCGCTAAGTTTCCAAAAACAATAGCGTGAGAAGGGTTACAGTGCACTTATCTCACTTTTCCACCCAAATCTCGCGACAACTCTACTATAGTCGCGCCCTCACTCAGCTTACAACATTAACAGTCCTATAGGTCCGATACCATGTCAAGACTTGCACAGGGAAGATATGAAATGTCAAACCAACACAAGAAGAGCTCACAAGTGCGATCACCAGGAGCTCCTTAAGGCAAAATGCCACACACCAGCTTCACATTATTCTCCAATAATAAATAGATACAATTTGTTAGAGACGACAAATCATATCCCTGAATAATAGGAACTAAATGACTAAGAAAAGTAGAATGCACAAGTACATAACAACAATAACCTATTCTCCATTAATTCTAACAAAAGAGTGGAGTTTGCGAGATTCCAAAATGGATGTGAGTGTTGATGAAGGCGAGTCAAGCATATATCATATTGTTATTGTAATATGTGTTTTCACTATTTCCGTGTAAACATTAAAAGAGAGTGTTGGAAGTAATGTTTCTATATATGTATAATTGTCATTAAGAGTCACAAAGAATCATCCAGAAATCATTATTTTCAATGTATGAGTTAAAATCATTATCTAAAAGTATCAAAATCATTATTTTATATTTGTCTTATATAATTATTACTGTTGTGATCAATAATATATCAAATATGTGATTTGTTGTGTGAAATTAATCACAGTGATCTCTTCTATGGTTTCTAATAAAAAGCATATGAATACATAATTTTGACTTATGGGAAAGATTATCCGAAAATATATAAAGGCAATCCTGCTCGATTCCAAGTCCGCCAAACTAAACTCTAGACACAAGAGGCGATTAATGATCCTTGTTCACGCTACCATGGGTGGACTGAGGTGCAACGAAATTATGGGTAAATATATTAATTAATATGAAATTAATAGTGTGTTTATTTGGAGTCGTTAATAAGGCAGGAATTGTCCAGAGAGTCAAAAGTGGTTGGAATTTCGGAATTTCCAAATATAACTGGAATTTCCATAACTTTCTGGGCAATTCCTCAATTTTTCACTCTCTGCAATAACGAAATTATAGATATATATTAGTTAATATGAAATTAATGATGCTGATTCACTCGGTCATGGCTGGACTGAAGTGGAACGAAATTATGGATATATATATATATATAAATTAATATTTCAAACTTCGCCCACCACAGTGGACTGCACTGAACGGACACCGACGAATTATCATTATCTAAATGCAGTCCGGTCAGTTGTTAGCCACCAAAATCGACAAAGAATCTCACGTGTCCCCATGGCGTCAAAACGTACATAATCTTGTTAACTAATCATCTTCGCCCACCACGCTAGTGAATGGAGACCAACGCCAAAATAACCAGATGTACCAAAATCAAGGAAAAAATTCCAACTTCCCAACATTTTTTTTTGGGGTTAATTTACTCGATGAATTTCAAATTTCCGCGTCTTATTTTTTATTTCTTAAGTCTGGTTTTAAAAACTCGCAAATTATCTTGAAAAATAATAGAAATTTTAGTAAAATTAATTTAACAAATTCATCAATTAATAGCAATTTTAGTAAGATTATAGTAAAATTTTCTGGAAATTTTAAGTGTGGGGAAGATTATTGAGAGCGCTGAATCTATTTCCACTATAAAAAAAACAATTCAAACACTACAACATACTGATTTTTTGAAAAAAGATTACCAAATAATTTTCAGTATGACATATAAGATGGTTTTATATATATATATATAATTGTTTTTAATGCAAACCTGTGATGTACCATAACAGTATTAAAGTATGTGGTATTGATAAGTATTGGTTTATGCTATTGTACTAAAATTTATTTATAAATTAAGAATTGATCGAATTAAGGCTTTTTTGGGTGATAACCACATTGAAATTCATTTGTCTTTTCACAAATGAATTTTGATGTGATTATCAACCAAAAAAAATCTCAGAAATTAAGAATTTTCATAAATTCATTTGTCTTTTCACAAATGAATTTTGATGTGATTATCAACCAAAAAAAATCTCAGAAATTAAGAATTTTCATAGGAAATGAGAGTAATCTTTTATGGTTAAGAATATGATTTTATTTAGAGATCTCTGATTTTATTTAGAGATCTCTCTACTCACAATAAGTTTCGGAATAACTCTACTCTCGACTCCATTTACATAAATCCCGTTCCATGTTTTTTTAAATGTATATATGTTTAATTTATAAATTGATTTTTTTTATAATTAATAATAATAATTTGTACCATTTTTTTTTTTAATTTAAACAAAGATTCATATATCATAAAGTGTGTGTTTTGATGTTTGTTATGTATTGATGCCTATTAACATTTACCAAGTATTTAATGTATATAACTATACACTAATGTTCAACCAAATTTTACATGTTATATGCTCTCTTGAGGTCTAATCATTTTTATACGATCTAAGATTCTTTTTTAAATAATTAGAAAATCTATCATAACTCAGTTATCAAACTATCATTGATCCGTCAACGTAGATTAGTTCATCATTATTATTTAGAGAAAACTACACTACCTAGAATGACATAATGGTGGCCCGTAAAAAAGCATACTTATCATAAAATATTAATGATTATTTGTTATGATTTATTTTTATATGACTTAGAGTTTGTTTATTAGGTTTTTTAATAATTTGTTATTAAAGATAAATATTTATATGTTATATATTATTATGAACTATATTTTATAAGACTTATTTATATTATAGTTATAGAGATAAAATGAAATTAAGTGCAAATGGATTTATATTAGATTGTTTATTTATTATATTATTATTATTATCAAAAGTATATTGTATATTTTAATATGAAATTTAGTTTAAAGAATATGTGGAAAGAATAATATTAAAGTGTTAATAAGTAAGTAAAATAATAAATTAAATAAATTGTAATAATAAAAGATAGAAATAATGAGAAATAAATTTAATTGATAATAGATAGTTAATAAATTAATTAATTTTTTTTTTCTTTTTATAGATAGATGGATAAATAGATAGTTAAATAGTGATACTTTTATTTTAAGGTTATAATTTAGCTAGACATCAAATTGATGTATTAGACTTTCTACACCTAATCATTTGATTGCTTATAATACATATATGTTATATCCTATTTGAACCTGCAACATATAAGGAAGAAACACATGTTCTTAATTGTCAGGGCCACTCAAGCTATATTCCAAGAAAACTTGTCATTGTGGACTAGTCTATCTAATCTAGTGAATTCAAACTAGGTCCCTATTGGGGTGAAACTAGCCATTCCCAATAACAAAGATGACCACTTATTCAATTAATTACTTGGGTTAAATATAACAATGAATTGAATAGAAAATGAAATAACGCTAGTCTAAACCATCTTAACTCAAGATCTAGTAAATGTTGAGAGGCACTATATCCTCATGTGTAAATCTTGCACTCTAAAAAACGTAGGCACTTCATGGATTTGATCCCTCTTGGACCTTGATAAACCCCAAGACAATTTTTTATTATATTTTGAAGTGCACCTCTCTTCTCTTGATGTAATAAGAAACTAGACGGGTTAAAAAATAAATAAAATACTAAAAATGTCTATGAACGTACATACTCTACCACCCTTTGGATTTAAACCTATAATCTCTTAGGAGGAAACACACATTTTTAGTCATTAGGCCCACCCAACATTACACATCTCATTAATAATGAGCTCTAATATACCCTTAGCTTCTATTGCAAAATAACTATATGATTTAGGTTCAAGATGATTGTAAATACTATGCTAAACACAATTTTCTATAAAATTAAGAAAATATCTATGTTTCTAAAAGATAAAACATCATATATTTCATTCCATAGATTTCATACGTGCAATTTCATCAACAATAATTTCTTTTGTTTGATTTCTTAAACCATGTATTTTGTATATATGTAAAATTGTAATTTATTGGACCCTAGTTCCTTTCACAAATATGAAAAAACGATAAAAGTTAAGCCAATTATTATGTCAAAGGAAATTTTCAAGGGGATGGAAACTCTTAAAACCATTTATTAACCCATACTTATCAACATGTATCCCACTTGGTATTCCACTCATGTTGTGTATCTACATATTTTCCACATCCCATGTGTATTGGATGCCAATTGAGTGCTTTGTCAGTGATTTCTTAAAGCATCAACCACATATGCTATGGTATGAAAGGGATCCTCTATAAATGATATTTGAGTTTTAAATGGGAAATGCTTTAATAGCAATCTTGTCGGTTGGTCTGAAAATAATCCTAAAAATAATCCTTCTTTTTTGTTTTCTCTCTTCCTCATATCCCTCCCAACTGACATATAGTTTTGAAAGTGATGAGGGATTATTAGTTCCATGCTAACTCAAGTAGCTGAGCATTCCTCTTGAATGGAGCATTTGGGCCAACTTGGAGAAAAAAAATCAGACAAATGATTATATGACAAGGTCGACAAGAAATTCTTCATCTATCCCATATCTTAGATGAACTCTACGACATTTCATACCTATGATCCTTGCCACCATTAAATCTCAACATATCAAGAAATTTGTCTTTGGCCATGTTTGTTGTTTCCTCACTTTAGGATTAACTATCTACCAAATGTATGTACAAGAAGGTCAAGGAGAAGGGAGACTCTTTCCATGAGGGGATAAAGAAGAAGTGACAATGTAGAGCTAGAATATGAAATCCTCCAACTATGGCACATATGGGTTTGTGGAGGGCAAGTAAATAAAATTATAAGTGCCACTAAAGTGACGAATAAATCAATAATTTTAATTGGTCAAATGAGAATCCTTTATCAAATACAATAACATTAATTGAGAACAAACATAATTATCCAAAGAATTATTTTACTTACTCTAACCACAAACATTTAAATGGTCACATTGCATAACTAATTATGTTATTTGTGCATGACAATCAATTACAATGTCTCTCTATAAACCATGTTGGTTCACATAATGCTAAAATTATAGTTAAATTTAACTAAATATATGTGAAAGAAATATATAATTAATTATAAATCAAATAAGGCATTAGTAAAGAATTAACATTGTTATTTCAAAATCTTCCTTAAATTCCTTAGAAGTGATTGCAAAGACTTAACTACCATGAAAGAACTCAATAGAGATAATGCCTTCAATGCCATCGTCCTTATCATTTCTAAGATTTCTCCAAAGGAGATCGTAAAGATTCTCTAACTCATTTTAAAATCATGTCAAATCCAATTAAAAAACACTTGAAAAATATTAACCATGTGAATATATACCTACTTTGTTCGAATACATAGCATAGTGAATGCTTCACCACGGTATATCTGCCACGACTGCGAAAAAACAAATTGCACATAGCCTAATCAAGTGCACTGAATTGCTACCATTAACTTAGAAAATAAAATTAATAATTAATCCATAGGCACCACGATCAATTGGCCCCATGACTACACAGAATTGCCACCGACAAACTTCCATTTTCTCTGCTAGGCTAGAGCACGACTTAATCATGTGGACTGAATTGCTACTATTAACTTAAAATAAGATTTGATTCGTTGCTCGCCATGAATGACCACCTAAAGTTTAATAATTTACATTTTTAAAGTTAATGAAGTTTTTGGCATATTCGATGGAAGAAACTTCTACACCTTGTGGAACTATCTTATGCTCTTGAAGATCCTCATCGTAATTACAATACAAAGGGGGTGTAACTTAAGATAGGGTGGAACTTAATATCTTAATGGTCAAGGTTATTCAAGTATGTGGCATATTCTAGGGAAGTGAATGGATATTTGTTAGGTAATTTATGATACAAAGTTGCTAATCATAAGAGTGGATATTGGGGTTCTATATCATGTAATGCCAAAAATTTGTTGGTCTCTTACATCAAATCATTTCGATGAATAAATTATTACTAAGTCATTATGTTGAAGCTTAGGACTTTGTTATTTTCGATTCTTTATTTTTTTATTATCACACTTGAAACGTTTTTGGGACATCAAAAGTTTATTTGGCATGCTTTACTCTTGAGAAATTATTAGGATCAACCAAGTCATTATGTTAGAGCATATGACTATGCTATATGGATTAGTTTTATCTGTTATTATCATATTTGAAACATGTTAGGGATTTCACAAATGTATTTGTTAGATTGTATTATTGGAAAATTGTTTGCGTGGTGAGTGTTTGTCCAGTTCTTAAAATCCCCTTCTTGAAATTTTACTATTCTCTATCATTTTTCCTGTTTCTGAGAGATCATCTTCAAAACAAATCAAATCATATTTAAGGAAGGATGGGGTTGGTTGATATGTTGGTAAGCCTAAATCTCATAGTTTCGCCAATGAGGTGAGTGTAGCCATAGCTTAAATATTTTGGTTTATTGTGAACCGAATAAACTAAACATCATATGCAACTTGAACCTGTTTTTGAACACAGTAGTATTGTTGTGTCTTTCAAGTACATGATAGAGTTGCCTTTAGATTTTAATATCTTCCATATTGAGCGAATGCTTTGTTAATATACAAAATGTTGATGATGACACGATGCTTGCCATGATCCTAAAGTTTCTTACACAAGGGGTTTGAACATTCACTAAAAAGTTTGCCTAAATTATACGTCTTTATCTCTCTCACATTTTATCAAATTCCTTTTGCAAACTCATTTTAGAGGTCCACCCATGTCTAGTGGTTATGGCCAATAGGGCTATTGAGCACCTCGACCTCCACCACAGTGGGGCCTACCTCATCCACCTCCAATGCAACAAGTAGGTTATGGGTATTCACAACTAGGACCTTACCCAGCTCCACCTCAGCGCTATTTGTCACAGCCATATGGTGGATATCCCCAGCAAGCCTCAGGTGGCTATGCTACTAGGTGGGATCAAATGCCACCTGCACCGGCTCAACGACCTCAACAAAGTGGAGATTGTGATTACTATGGACAATAGGGCTAAGCCGGTGCAACTTCCAACAATGGAAACTATGGTTATAGACAACCACAAGCTAGAGGATATGGACAAGTAAGCTTATATAGACAGTGGTTTTATTTACAATTTTAAAATGTGATGTATTCAAATCATAATTATGGAAATCATAAAACCTTAAGTTCCTAAAATCCACAAAAAAAAAATAAATAAACAATGCGCCAAATAAACAAAAATGATAACATTACCACCAAATATTTTATAAGTACCATTTCTAAAATTTCTCCAAAAGAGATGGTAAAGATTCTCACACTCATATTAAAAATCATGTCACATCCCATTATTTTTTTTTGTTTTAAAATATTAACCATGTGAATATATACGTACTTTGTTCAAACACTTATAAGCAAAGTGGATGCCGACGCCACCGTATGTCTGCCACGACTGGAGTGAGTTGCGACAAACCAAATTCCACGTAGACTAATCAAGTGGGCTGAATTGCTACCATTAACTTGAAAGATTGATAAAATTAATAATTAATCCATACGCACCATGACCACAGAATTGCCACCGAGTTCCATTTTCTCGCACCATGACTTCCATTTTCTCTGATTCGTAGGCCGCCATGACTGCACTTAATATTAACTTAAAATAATTATTTGATTCGTATGTCGCCATGAATTGCCACTTACGAACTTGCAGGGTAGTTTTCACTACTTGTCCACACGGTGATTTGTTTTTGGTATTGCTATTGCTTCAGACTTTTCAACTCACTGTTGTGTTTCAGGGCACCTCTAATATCTATTTATATGTAACCCACACGCATCGGATTTGCATAACAGAGAAGCCATCGTTGAGTCGGTAAAAGGGAGAAAGAAAAGAATAGAGGTGGTTTCTCGAATATGATGATGACAATGGTGATGCTTTTGTGGTTTGCGATCATGGCAACTACAATGGCGCTGGATACTGTAACAGCAGCGACTATTAGTTTCTCAAAGAAGAAGCCATATTATTCCTCTCATATTCATGGGGGACGTGCTTTATACCATCATCATTTCTTCAACCGCGTAACAGGCCCGAGCAATTCTCTTCATCTCGATGATGACGATCTTGTTTTCCAAGAGGAAACTGCATTCACATCACCCATCGACGCACTTCACGACAGAAAAGACGTGCAGGCGCTTTTGTCCTTCAGAAATGCGGTCATATCTGATCCATATGGATCTTTCCTCAACTGGACACCACAAAACTCACACAACGTCTGCTCCTGGAATGGGATCCGCTGCAGAAAGGGCACGAATAGAGTGGTAGCCATAACACTTGCTGGCTTGGGATTACAAGGTAATCTTTCACCATCTGTCGCTACCCTTTCATTATTACGCACTTTCAATATTTCTGGTAATAATTTCTCAGGAACAATTCCACCGGAGCTTGGTCAGCTAAAAGCTCTGGGAATACTAGACCTTAGCTCTAATATGCTTTGGGGTCCTATTCCAAGATCGCTGTCTAATTGTACGCACCTTCAGTGGCTCCGACTTTCAGCAAACAGTTTGACAGGGACTATACCCACAGAATTCGGCCGTCTAGTCAAGTTGGAACATCTCCGCTTGGCCGACAATAATCTTACTGGAAGTATTCCAATTTCTCTGAGCAACTGCACCTCTCTGCAAGACTTGAGTATTGGAAACAACAATCTCACTGGTTCAATCCCTTCAGAGTTGGGTTTGCTCAGAAATCTATCTCATCTTTACCTTGAATACAACTGGTTATCTGGCGACATTCCTTTTTCCCTCAGCAACTGCACGTTTCTCCAAGATTTGTCCATTGGATACAACAATCTCGCTGGACCAATCCCTTCAGTTTTGGGTCTGCTAAGAAATCTATCTTATCTTTACTTTGAAGGAAACTCACTAAGTGGTCATATCCCTTCAACTCTTGGCAATTGTACTCAGCTGTGGTATATAGCCTTTTCTCACAACAGTTTGAGTGGAAGAATTCCTGCTGAGTTGGGGTTGCTGCAGCAATTAGAGTACCTGTATCTACAAACAAACAGTTTCGAGAATGCGATTCCTCCATTTCTGGGAAACCTCTCTTCCCTGGGGATTTTATTTTTGGGGGACAACAGATGGTCGGGAAGTCTACCACCTGAGTTGGGAAGTTTGAAAAACATTGTTCAACTGTCTATTTATGGTCCCACTAATATTTCAGGTGTGATCCCTTCCGAAATAGGAAATTGCAGCAGTTTAGAATGGCTAGATTTAGGAGCCAACAATATCCAGGGCTCCATCCCGATGAGTATATTCCAGCTTCCTCTCACCACTTTGAGTCTGCTTAAAAATAACATGAGTGGTCTAATACCTGAGGCCATTGGCAATTTGACTCAATTGTCCACTCTGTATCTGCATCTAAATAGGTTCTCCGGTAACATTCCTAAATCTATTAGCTCATTGAGTAACCTAATGGATCTAAATCTTGGCGGAAATAGGCTAAACGGCAGCATACCTCAAGGCATTGGCAATTTAAGTATGCTGCAAAAATTTTCATTAGACAACAACAATTTGGTGGGCCGCTTACCTGAAGGACTTGCCAATTTGACAAGGTTGACCAGGCTAAATCTCGCTGTAAATAATTTCACCGGTTCTTTATCAAACGAAGTCATTGCAAAATTACTTCTGTTGGAATTCCTACATCTGGGAGGAAATAGCTTTATTGGTAGCATACCAGAAGATATTACAAAATTGAGCAAGTTGACTTTTTTACATCTTGGTAGCAACACGCTAACAGGTAACATACCCGAAGGCATTGGCAAGTTGAGCAAGCTTCAAAATCTTTACTTGGATACCAATGGGCTTACTGGTACAATTCCTGAGGGTATAGGAAAATGTGTGGAACTACAACAGTTAGATTTGTCTACAAACAAGCTGAATGGAACTATCCCCGACTCTCTGGGGAACTGTAAGTCTATAGTGGATTTGGTGTTGATGAATAACTTCTTGTCAGGTAGAATTCCTCGGTCTTTAAATAAATGTGTGGCTTTACAAAGGCTAAAGGTGTCCGAGAACAAACTCAGTGGAATTCTAGATATGGACTTTCCAGGGTCTATGACCGTTCTTTCTGCTCATTCTAATCATTTTTCTGGCACTGTTCCTGCATCTTTGGCTCGTTGTACCCAACTTCAATTGTTAGATCTCAGCAAAAACGAAATAACAGGTGAGCTGCCTCAGTACTTCAAATTTTTTCATGACTTAAGGGTCTTAAGTCTGGGTCATAATAAGTTCCATGGTGGTATTCCTCAGTGGATCAGAGATCTCACCCAACTACAAGTATTGGATTTATCCAACAATGAGTTCAGCGGAAAAATACCATCCAATCTTATTGGGTTAAACGGCTTCAAGTTCGTGGGAGCTTCCCAACTCAGTGGTAACACACTATATGAAGATTTAAGAATTGTAATGAAGGGAGTTGAATATGCTCTAACATATGTGCTAGCAGCAAACATCATATTTGACTTGTCTAACAATAAGCTTACTGGAGAAATACCTTCAAGTATAGGAAATCTCACTGGTTTGAGACTCTTGAATTTATCTATAAATCATATAGAAGGGAAAATTCCTGCGTCCCTTAGCAAAATATCTACTTTGGAGCAGTTAGATTTGTCCAGAAATAATTTAAGTGGAACAATACCTCAAGAGCTCTCTATATTGACCATGTTGGCATATATAGATGTTTCATGGAATAAACTTTGTGGTAGGATTCCAAAAGGAACTCAATTCTACACTTTCAATGAGACTTCATTTGAAGGAAACAAATGTTTATGTGACTATCCTTTACAACCATGCAAGGAAAAACAGAGCAATAATACAATAGAAGGCAGTAGCATAAGTAAAGGACAGGGATGGGTAGATGAACATGTTTCATTGACGGCATTGGGGTTGGGACTAGTGATTGGATTCAGTGGAGTTGTAAGTGTAATGGTATTGTGGGACAGGGCTAGACATTGGGTAATGCCTCCCAAAACACAACCATTTTATGGAGTGTATAGATTTCCTAAATAGCCTCAAAGTTTGTTTGGTCTACCTATCCTTCAGTTTCAGTTTCAATAATGAATTAATATTTGTATTTGTATTATTCAAAGAATTTGAGTTCTATTACCGTTACATAAATTTAATGATTTCTGTAAACAGTTTTATAACATGAATTGTGGCCAGGTTTATATTCTTCATCACATTCTTTTATCGATTAAATGCAATGGTAAAAGTATTACAATTTTGTCTACATTTATTTTTCTCTTTATTCTTATTTTGCCTCACTGTCTCATGTGGTTCACTGAAGGGTCATCTTAAATTTTGGATTTTTGGTTCTCACCAATTTATGAGTGAGTTTTTGACTTAATGGTCATGTAAATACCAGGATAGTTCTGATGGTTATTCATCATGGATAATTTAGCTATGGGTAATAATTTATGGATAATAATTTACAACAACTTCAAATCCCGGAAATCTCTTTGCAAGACTTCTTCATTGAAAACAACAACCTCACTGGTTCAATCCCTTCCATTTTGGGTTTGCTCCGAAATCTACGTCATCTTTTCCTTTAACACAACCAGCTATCTGCAGATTCCACTTGCTCTCAGGTTTCTCCATTGAATAAAACAATCTCGCGGGCCCTACCAATTATTCCTGTGACAATCATACTTTAGCATCGAACCAACTATTCCAGGAAGAATAACAGCCATTCTTCAGCATCGAACCCAATTCAGTGAATGAAGCCAATATTGTTTCTATATTAAAGTTTGCAAGGCTTACTATAAAAGATTATAACGCACAGAGAGGAGGTATCATAGTCCTAATCATCTTTAACTAACCAAATTGAAGTAATAAAAGTAAAACTTAGTCTAAAGATCGGATGGCATCATGATTGATGGTAATTTTTTTATGATCGAATTGAAAAATTGACTGATGAAGACATTCCCAAAAAATAATCAAATTGGGAAAAGGAAAAGCATATCTACTGTGTGTTTTATTAACAAAGTCAATGTGCTCCTCAATTTTAAGTGGTTCTCTAGAGAATTTAATATATGAATTGTGGTATCTTTTTCATCCCCCTCAAAAGTTAGCATTTATATTTAAGATCTTCTTCCTCATTTCCGAGGATCAAAGTTATGAATATTAATCATTATGGCGCATTTCCGAGTTATGAATATTAATTATTATGGAGTATTTGTATTAATTGATTAGATTACTTGAGTTTATTGTCTTTTTCATTTAATTGCAAAGTTTGCAAATTTTTATTGGTTAAATGTATTTGTAAGAAAAATCAAATGGTAGTATTTAGTGTTTGGGCTTTGGCTATGTTTATATATCATGAGTTTTATTGATGTTAAATTATTAATAGCAATTTAATTAATTTTTAATAATTTTCTATTTAATTATATATATAATAAAAATAGTTAATTAATTATTGTATATTTGGGGAACAAGATAGATTAGATGTCTTAACATTCTCTTTTAATCTCAAAAGTTGCATTCTATAGTGTTGAAAATGCATGAGCGTTGTTTTTGAAATAAAAAAATAGTTCTTCCCAATAGATTATTGAAGATGTGTACTTGCTAATCTCTAGATTCACAAAATTGAAGAGGAATGCCACCATTGTTGACAAGATTGGGAATAAAGTCATAGGGGTGTCAATGTGTTTGTTTTTCTAGTGGAATACATGATTCTTGGGCAATTCAATTGTTGAGCTATTGTCACGAATATAGAAGTTGGCTCATTTTCTACATGTGCAAGATCTTTCAATAGTATTCTTAGTTATCCTACATGTCATGTGACTATAATAGTTGTACATATTTAGCTTTTGTAGAAGATATCGAGATAATGGGCTTCTTCTTAAAAGCACATGAGATCGAATTTGTGACTAAAAGAAAAGCATATCATGAGGTGCCTTTCCTATGATCAATACTACTAGCAAAGTCACTGTCTTTGCATCATGTAAGGGTGTTGTCTATAGAAGTTGTTGTAATGCCCTTTTTCCGGACATTGGGAAAGGAGAGTATCTCATTACCCTGACCTACAAATTAAAATTTATTATGGGCTATTTGAGAATTAATTAATTAAGAAGTGACTAAAGAAAAGAGAAATACTATAAGCCACTTTAACAAAAGAATAAAGAGACCTATGGTATTCTGATAGTCCATGGCTATTAAAGGAGATGAGAGCTCACTCCTTAAGCATGCATTTGGGATTATTGTTTCGTTGTCGTTGAGCTAAGCTCTTCGAGCTTGTCTAGATGAGAGCCCACATTACGCAGAGGGATAGTTTTGGTGGTCAGTGGTCCACCCTAATTGATCTAGTGAGGAGGGGTTTCGATATTGAAAAATATACCCTAGCTACTCAGAAGAGGGGGGATCGAATCAAATCCACTCTTTGGGCTTAACGTGGAGGTTGTGATGAAAGGCCAATCAGATCTCCTGCAAGTGAATATTGTTGGAGGAGTTATTTTCAGTGATTCAAATATCTTGTTGGAGTTTTAATAGGTTCTCATAATCGTATTTGGCATGTATTTCCAAATCCATATTTAATATAATAAGGTTGAGTTTATTATAAGTATTTTCTATGCTTTTCTTGACAAATTTTCACAAATTTCCATTGTGTTATTTATATTTTCGGAAATTTTATTTGTTTAAATTTTCTGAATAATTCTGAAGAGAAGATTTATCAAATATTTTAAAAAATAATTAAAAAGATTATTACAGTGTTATCAGAGTTCATTTTCTTGCGATCTTGAGGGATTTAGTAGTGGAAGGATTATCATCTGCTTCTAGAGCAAGAAATTTTAATGTAGGTTGAAACCCTAACCAATTATTATTTGCAGGTCAACCTTTTGGCCAAACAGATTAACTCAGGGGAACGAAATTCCCGATTTACTAACAAGTTGCGGGGACGTAGATCAATTATGGTTGAGGTTGAAATCATCATATTATGGAGATCAATCATCTTAATTTATTGAAATCGTGTTTGTTAAATTTCCAGGGTTTTGTAAAGTTGAAAGTATAAAGATTATGGGTTGATTTAGCAGAGAAGAAGGGTAGTAAAATTGTAAAATTATTAGGGCCAAATTCCACAACTCATGAGGGCTAAAACCGAGGGTTTATCTTGGAATAAAATCACCCAAATTGTTGAAGCCATATGTGTTGTTCCTACATTTTCTTTCTTGAGTAGCAAAGGCCAAATTGGTGGGCCATTTTACTGAAGACAAAGATATCATTGGGGGATGAATTTTGTTGATTTGATAAGGTCTGATTTAGCAAAGAAGAAAGGCAATAAATTGTCAAATTATTAGGGTCGAACTTTTCATCTCGTGAGGACCAAAATTGAGGGTTTCTCTTAGATTGAAATCACCCAAATTGTTAAAACCCTATATGTTCTTGCATTTTATTCCATAGGTAAAGAAGGCTGAATTCATGGGCCGTTTAGCTGAAGATGGAGAAATCTTCATGGGACGGATTCCCTTATTTAATTGGGGTCAATTCAACACAGAAGAAGGGCTGTAAAATTTTGATCTTATTAGGGTTGAATTCCAAATTTCGTTTTTGCAAAGTTCCATGGCGTTATTTAAATTTTCGGCAAAATTACCTATGTAAATTTTCTAAAGAATTCTGAAGAGAAGATTTATCACAAGTTTTTAAAAATAATTAAAACGATTAATATAGTGGTATTAGATCTAGTTTCTTGCTCGCTTGAGGGATTTAATAGTGGAAGGATTATCATCTACTTCGAGAGCGAGAAGTTGTGGATTTGCAGGGGCTTGCAGGAGGACTCTTAGAAATAAAGGAAAAACCCAAGAGCCTAAAGGGCACAAAATTAAAGAAGGATAGTGAGCTTGAAAAATGGAGGATCATGAATGCAAGGTAAACTATTAATATTTTTAATATTGAGGAGCAGCTAAAACACATGAAAGGGAAACAACAAAAGCATGCTCATAAGTTGCTCTTAATAAGAGTAGGAGGTGAGGCGCACTACAAATTTCTTCCAAGATACATAAGCAAGGCTTGTAGCACATGGAATTCATAATTGCAAGGGAGTAGAAATGTGAGTAATTAATAACCTTTCACATTATTGCTCAACCCACATAAGGAGAAGGTGATGGATGGATGCTACAAGGAAGCAGGAATCCAATCTTGCAGGTTGTTTGGGCGGGATGGAAAATATACCGAGATGCAAACTCAAAAGTTATAGTTATATGGAATAGTGGCATCTTAGTTATAATCAGAGTAACATAGTGTCAACATGGTGGTTTATTTCAAGTATTGTTGATGACTATTGGGAGAGGCACTCTCTGGGAATTCATGGAATCCATAGATTTTATGGTGGCAATTGACATCTTCTATGATAAGGAACCCCAATAGTTAGACTCCAGGGAGAATATTAGTGGGTACCCTATCAAATGGGAAACTTATGGGAGATTACTTCTAGCTATGGGTACAACACAATTGGAGTGTCCGAACATTAGGGATGTTAGATTCCTTATTTTAAAGTGGGATCCCAGAATTGGTCATGGCATACAGATTCTAGATTCCATCTCAGTACAACAAGGATTATTTAGGCTTGTTTTGGGCCCTAGTATAGGTGTATGAATTGATTGAGGACAAGCAATTTTAGGAAGGGAGGAGTATGATGTCACTTCTTTTGGACATTAGGAAAGGAGAGTATCCCATTAGTTTGGCTTACAAATTAAAAATAATTATGAGCTATCAGAGAATTAACTAATTAAAAAGTGACTAAACGAAAGTTTGAATATTATAAGTCGCTTTAATAAAACAATAAAAAGACCCATGGTATAGAATATTATAAGTCACTATTATAGGAGATGAGAACTCACTCATAGGCATGCATTTGAGTTGTCTTTTTTTGTTATTTAGTTGAGCTCTTGGAGCTTGTATGGGTGGAAGCCCACAATATGTTAAGGGTTAGTTTTAGTGGTCAGTTATCCAATAGTAAATGGAAAGGAAATGAATTTATCTTTCTTCTATTTTTTTAAATAAAATTAACATGGGTGGTATTGTTTACAAACTTCAGCAACAAAATTGATCCAGATTTAAACATGAATGCAACAAATTACAGAGATAACCATAAACACAGAGATGCAGCGGAAATAGCACTTCATTTCATTAATGTAAACACTGAAATATACTTACAAACAACAATGGAAATAAACCAGTTAGTGCGATGGTAGCTTATCTCTGAGAAGAGATGTGGCGGCTACATGCCTCTGAACTGTCTTACAATGAGGCTAGAAAACCTATTTATTTTTGAGAAACATGGGAAAACCCTAAACATCCAAAAACCTAACCTTAGAAGATGAAACGCCAAACTGTGTGCCCCGTTTGGGTAAATTGGTACATCAACTTCCCAGGGTTGTAACTTTGGCATATGATCTCCGTTTGATGCGTACAATATCTTGTTAGAAAGATCTATCCGAGAAATACAACTTTGGGGAGAGAAGCAATGGTCAATCCGCCCACGTTGCTCCCAGGTTTCCCAAAAAACGTCGTTTAGGACCTTGAAACGGCTTCCAGAAGTTCAAGACCCAAAAAACTGCTAAAAATAGTAAATTGTGCTACAATTAAGGAAACTGAAAAGCTGAAAGAAACAATGACGGGGGTCCAAGAGGACTTGGTGGGTGGCCACCAATATCCACCTGGATCATTCCTCCCCCATTAGGAAGCAATGGTCCCCATTGCGTTGAGTTCCTCCATGAGATGAGAAAACTTCCGCTGAACTTGGTCCATAGTGAACGACTTGCCCTAGTGACGGAGTTGGTCTGCTTTGACAACTCGATACAATTGTATATTTCACTGGCGAGTGTGCTTGATCTGTGTGTCCATGATCTGATCAGTTGCAGCTTGTTCCATGCAATCTGTATTTAACTCTGTGGGTGTGAGGTGTTTTGCAATGTCGGATGTGTCTAGTAATGGTGGAAAGTATGGCCAAAGGCAGTCCACATTGAACGCTGGGTGCAATCTAAGGAATGGGGGAATGCTGAGCTGAAATGCATTTTCTCCCACAGCCTTGGTAATGGTGTAAGGACCATATCAGAGTGGTCTAAGTTTCCGATAGGCTCCGGTAAGGCGTTCCTTTTGCAAATGCAAGCAGACTTTGTCGCCCACCTGAAACTTGTGTGGCACCCGACGTTGTTTATGTCGTTGCTTGTACTTGGCATTTGATTTCTCCAGAATGTCATGGACTTGCTAGCGAATATGTTGGATGTGCTCAATGAAGTTGTTTACCTTATCTGTTTTGGACTGGACATGAGTTGAATCTGCGTGAGTAGCTGCAAATGGCATGGCCACATCAATGGGACATAGTGGCTGGAATCCCAAGCCCATCTAAAAAGGGTTTTGGCCAGTTGAGCTGTGGAGAGCCCAGTTGTAGCTGTGTTGAACATAGGGGAGGCTCTCGTCCCATGTGAGTGGATGCTTTGAGTTGTACATGTGCAGAATGTGTACAATAATCATGTTGACAACCTATGTTTAGCCATCAGTTTGAGGATGGAAGGCTATGGACTTAGTGAGTTTGGTGTCCAACATCGACCAAAGATTGGACCAAAAAGTACTGAGGAACTCGTTGTCCCGATCTGAGATGATGGACTGTGGGATCCCAAAGTGTACCCACACTCGTGCAAAGAAGAGTTTGGCAGTGGCTTCTGCTGTGATAATCTTCTTCCAGGTCTCCATAATGGCCATCTTTGAGAACTTGTCGCCGACCAAAAAAACACAGTCGTTTCCATGCATAGTGGAAGGAAGGCCTGACATGTAATCCATGGAGATGGATTCCTAAGGTCGACTAGGGGTAGGCAGCGGGGTGTAGAGACCTTGCTTCTTGACGGTCGGTTTGGAAATGGCGCATGCAGTGCATGATCTGATGTACTTCCCGACATCCTGTCAAAGATTTGACCAATAGAAATACTTTTGTAGTACTGCCACCCTTTTCTCGACCGCGAAATGCCCAGCAGCCCGACCGTAGTGTGCTTCCCAAATCATCTTGGCACGCTCGCTTAAAGGAACACAAAGGTGACCCAGGTGGCATAACAGGGCATCCTGGAGTTGAAAATCTGGAACATGCCGACCCTCCAAGGGTGTCTGGTATGTGTGGCCGAATTTTGGGTTTCTTTTGTAGAGAAGTGGCTAATTAGAAGTCTCGTGCCCACAAGAGTTGAGCACGGTGGTTAATGCCATGATCGGTGGTCGACTAAGGCAATCTGCAACATTATTGGTGTTGCCCTTCTTATTCTTGATATTCAAATGGAACTGTTGCAGGTATGTGGACCACTTCTGATGGCGATCATTCTGCAATTTCCCTTGGGTCTGTATGAACTGGAGGGGTCGGTGGTCTGTGTGGATAACTGTTTCCTTCCCCAAAATGTAATTTTTCCATTTTCGACGGGCCTGCACAATGGAATACATCTCTTTGTCATATGTGGGATATTTCTGGACTGTGTCTGAAAGTGTCTCACTATGATATGCCACTGGATGCCCGTGTTCAGTAAGGACTGCCCCAATAGCATAGTTAGAGGCATCTGTCTCGACCTCAAATGGTTGTTGCAAGTCTGGCAATGCGAGAACTGGTGTGTAGCAAAGGCGATCTTTCAACTCTGTGAATGCCTTCTGTTGAGATTCAGGCCAAAAGAATTTTGCTTTCGCTCGTCCCTTGGTGATTTGACTCAAGGGCCAAGTGATATGAGAAAATCCAAACATGAACCTACAGTAGAAGTTGGCAAGACCTAGAAAGACGCGGAGCTCTGTTAGAGTGGTTGGAAAGGGGAAACTCGAATGACTTGGATCTTGGTTCGATCCACATGCACCCCCTATTCATCAGTCATGTATCCCAGATACTGAACCTGGTTCATGCCAAAAGTGCATTTCTCCAAATTGGCACACAACTTGTGTTGTTGTAGTGTTTGGAGAACTTGTCGGATGTGGTGGAGGTGCTCTTCCCAGCTATGGCTAAAGATCAGGATGTCATCCAAGTATACCACTACAAATGAGTTGGTGAATGGCTGCAAGATGTCATCCATTAGCCTCATGAAGGTTGCAGAAGCATTCGTCAATCCGAAAGGCATAGCCAACCATTCGAAAAGGCCCTCCTTGGCTTTGAAGGCAGTCTTCCACACATCAGAGGGTTTGATTGGTACCTGGATATATCCTGACTTCAAATCGATCTTTCTGGAATATTTTTCCCCCTTCAGTCGGTTCAGGAGGTCATAAATCTGTGGGATCGGGTACCTATTACAGACGGTGTTCTTGTTCAGCACCCAATAGTCAATACAGAGTCTCCAAGTCCCATCCTTCTTATGTACCAACACGATCGGTCTCCCACAGGGCGATGAACTCGGACGGATGTGACCTTTCTGAAAAAGCTCCTAAATCTACCTCTTGATTTCATCGTTCTCCAGAACGGAGCGCTGATAGATTGGTCCATTGGGTAGCGGCACATCTGGGGTCAGATCGATGTAGTGCTTAACCTGACAGTCCAGAGGAACTCCTGCGGGGGAAGTGAAGACGTCCTCGTACTCCTCCACGAACTTGCCCATCTGTAGTTTTCGTGCAGAGGGGCCCTGTCTGGAGGTCGTGGCCACCGTATTCTTCTTTCCTTGAGGGTGTATCATCAGGAAATAAAATTTCCCGGTTTTGGGAATGAGCTTACTACATTGTTTTGTAGTAACCAAAGAGACGGCAATAGGCGGTGCTACCTCCGGTATCCTGTACAACTTATTTCCCAAAGTAATAATAATAGCACGGGGCCTTGATTCAGACACAGCATGTCGCTTCCATAAGTATGGTTGTCCTAATAGTAAATCACAAACTTCAAGGGGATCAATGTCACACAATACCTCATCCGTGAAGGGCTTGATGTTGTATGGAAAGCGACACTGCTGGCTCACGCAAAGATCCCGTCCTTGGTGAAGCCACCTAATGGTGTACGGTTGTGGATGTGTTGTGGTGGGTAAGCCCAGCCGCTTCACGACCTCTGCCGAAATGAGACGCTTTTGGCTCCCGCTATCGAAAATGAACTGTAGTGGGGATCCCTTTACCCACATCTGGGAGTGGAAGAGATGCTCCTCCTCCTCTGGATCTTCGGGTTCCTCCTTCTGGATCTTCGTGGTGGAAACGGTGGCGTTGGGCTCCGCGTTGATAATATACTTCCCTTTGTCATTCCCCTTGTCAAGTTCTGACTCAGAGTCGGAACATGCATCTGATTCTAAAACCTTTAGCTCGGCCACCAGTGACTGCTTGGCCCGATACTCACTTGTGTTGTGAGTGGAGCTCTTATGGAAGGCACTGTTCCTTGCTTGCAGCTTTTGCAGGTTGCCTTGGGTCGCCCCGCCTTGGCTTTGTCCTTTTTCGGCTTCGCAACACTGTTCTTTGCTTGCAGCTTTGGCGGGTTGTCTTGGGCTGCCCCGCCTTGGCTTTGTCCTTTGTTCTCCATTAATTCTAACACTCCCCCTTAATGGAGAAAGGGTTCTTAAACACACCTAATATGTCCCTAAACAACTCAAACTTCAGTCTTCCCAGAGGCTTAGTAAATATATCAGCCATATTATCACAAGAATTACAATATTCAACACAAATCTCTTTGGACTGCACCTTTTCCTTAAGAAAATGAAGTTGAGTGTTTTTATGAAACACAGGATTGTAAGCCAGTTTGATGGAACTTTGATTATCGCAATTGATAACCGTAGTTTCTGTCTGTTCTTCTCCTTCATCTTGGAGAAGTCTGCACAACCACGCTGCCTCACATGCTGCTTTACACATAACTTGATATTCTTCTTCTTCCTAGGATAAGGCTACAGTATGTTGCTTCCCTTTGCACCAAGAGATGACCCCGAACCCAATGCTAAAGGCATAACCTGTAATTGATCTTCTATCATCTAAATTTCCCACCCAATCAGAGTCTATATAACTTGCCAAGCTAACATCAAATGACAAAGTATGAAGTTCCTTGCAGATACCTCAGTACTCCTTTTGTTGCAAGCCAATGGTTCTCATGAGGTTGAGTCATCAACTGACTCAAAACGCTCACTGCATAAGCTAGATCTAGTCTCGTTGTAGTCAAATAGATAAGACTACCAACCAACTGTCTGTACAATGTTGCATTTGCATATTTTGAACCGTCATCCACCTGAAGTTTGTTGTTCTGTTGTAAAGGCACAAATGTAGCCTTGCACTCATCCATTTTGAATTAGTCAACAAACTTTTAGCGTACTTACCCTGGGACAAGAAAGTTTGTCTTGAATCTCTCCAAACTTCTAGACCGAAACAGTGATGCATTTCTCCAAGGTCCTTCATCTCAAATTTATGTGATAACTACTGCTTGATTTCTTCAATGAGATTGTCTGCACTCCCTGTCATGATCAAATCATCTACATATAAAGAAATCAACACTATTTTCCCCTCATCATTAAACAAAGTATACAAATTAGGATCATTTTTGCTCCGTTTATAACCATGCATGAGGAAAAATGAATCAATTTTGTCGTGGCATGATCTAGGAGCTTGTTTTAAACCATACAAATCTTTCTTTAGTCTACAGACTAAATGTTCTTCTCCCTTCTTAACAAACCCCTCAGGCTACACTACGTACACTTCTTCTCTTAGATCACCATTCAAGAAAGAAGATTTAACGTCTATTTGATGTATTTTCCAATGATGTTTAGTGGCTAAAGCAATAATCAATCTAATAGTATTTAATTTTGCAACAGGGGCAAATGTTTCCTCAAATTCAATACCTTCTTTCTGGGAGTGCCCCTTTGCAACCAACCTTGCTTTATACTTATCAATAGACCCATCTGCTTTAAATTTCAACTTAAATAACCATCTTCAACCTATGTGTTGTTTACCATGAGGAAGCTTTACTAGATCCCAAGTATTATTGTTAATAATAGATTCATATTCATCTTTCATTGCTTCCTTCCATTCAGAACTCTTACTAGCTTCATAAAAATTAGAAGGTTCTGCAATGTTTGACATACCAGTCATGAGCGCAAAATCCCTATACCGAGTTGGTAACTGTTTCAGCCTGCGAGACCTCCTGACTGGTGGGGTGTCAACTATTCTGCTATGTTCTTCTCTATGTGGACTGAACAATTACCTCCTCTTTATCCTGTTGCTGCTGTTGCTGTTGTTGTTGACTGATCCATGTTTCAACATCCTCATTTACGAATCTACGAACCAAATATCTGATTTATCCTCCTCAGTGGCTAGTGCAGTCTCTGCCATAAATAATCTGACATCCTGGTTCTGATCTGCATAAGCCAAATGACCTACATGTCTTATCTGCGTGTACCTCCCCCCATCTGTCTTTTTCTTATGGAAAAATTTAGCAATATGGCCTATCTTACCACAGTAAAAGAATTTAGGAGAAGAGTCATGTTTATGTGAGGTCATACCTTGTGGTGTCCTTTTTCGTGATACGTTTCCCTTCCTGCGATCAGCAACTGCTTTCCCCTTTGGCTTGAACTTTGCCATCAATACAAGATCTGGATTTTGAGGTTTGAGAGACAACCTCCTTTCCTCTTCTTGTAACAAGATCCTAGTAGGTTCTTCAAAGCCTTGAGGCTTTTCTCTTGCATTCAATCCTGTTATAAACATCTGATAATCCTTCGTCATGTTGTTCATGGTAATTGTCACCAGATCATCATTCGCCACAGTCTGACCTATATCAGTTTGTTTATATTTAACCTCCTTTATCTGGGATATGAATGAAGAAACATACTCATTCTCCTCCATCTTGATGGGGAGAATATTCTTCCTGAGGTACAAGGTTCCCCTGGTGTTCTTGATCTCGTACATTTCTTTGAGAATCGTCCATATGTCATTCGTTGTCTTGCACTCCCGAATGTGAGGGATGATGCAATCTTTGACTGATAACTTTAGTAGCGCCTTTGCCTTCATCTCCCTTTTCTCCCAATCTTGAATCACTATATTCGATCTACCAGTTGCAGCAGTCGGCTTGACCTCGTCACCGGTGGCAATGCCATAGGCATTTTGTCCCTCAAGCAGGGTCTCGAGCTTAAACTTCCAATTTGTGTAATTGGAACCATCAAGCTTATTACTCTCATTGAGATAAGCTTCAACAATTTGATTATTCATCTTGAATGAATTAAAACTTCAATAATTTAAACAAACCTCAGATCTACCTAAAAAAAAATTGTCCCCCTTTACACAATTAATTAATTCCTCCAAATAATGTAGAATTCTTCAATTTAAAGAAGCCCCAAATGTTTTTTTTTTTAATTAAAGATTTAAAAAAACTTTAATTATGCAAGGGGCCACCTCAACAGATAATGGCACATGAGCAAGCCATATTCAATATCATCGTATCCACATATTGTAAGATCATATAATATAGTCTTTTCACTTCAAACTGTCGCCCGAGGAGTTGTGCCTTGCGACCTCTCCACACTCCGCTGCCTGTCGGAATCACTACTTTCTAGGCTTGTGAGGGATGTAGAATTCCGCTACCTTCTAGATCTCCTTTGGATAGATCTACGACTATGAGAGAACTTACAAAGCCGTGCAACCACTACGCACAACAAAAACGACCTCCTCCTTGCGACAATCTTCACGCGCAACTCACGACTTCCTCCACGACCTTGAGCGATCTTACCTTCTGAAAGTCAGCGCCAGATCTCACTTTGACGGGGTGTAGTCCACTCCAGCCTCCTCGCTACATTCAGCTGTCACGCCACATTCCTCCTTGCAACTCTACTTGTGATCTAGCCTCCTCTTTGATGCAGGTCCAACCTTCTCGGCGTCCATGTGTGCCTCCACACAGACCTCACGAAGCGCAACGACAAGGGTTATGCAGTTTTTATGAAAGGTTCTCCTCGCAGCGTCATCGGCCTTAGACTTTTTTTTCACCACGCAGCACAGCGGGCGCATTTATGCACGGGGAAATCGCGAAGCTCTTCGCAACCGTATACGTCAGAAGCACGACGGTCCACCAAAAACTCGCGCTAAGTTTCCAAAAACAATAGCGTGAGAAGGGTTACAGTGCACTTATCTCACTTTTCCACCCAAATCTCGCGACAACTCTACTATAGTCGCGCCCTCACTCAGCTTACAACATTAACAGTCCTATAGGTCCGATACCATGTCAAGACTTGCACAGGGAAGATATGAAATGTCAAACCAACACAAGAAGAGCTCACAAGTGCGATCACCAGGAGCTCCTTAAGGCAAAATGCCACACACCAGCTTCACATTATTCTCCAATAATAAATAGATACAATTTGTTAGAGACGACAAATCATATCCCTGAATAATAGGAACTAAATGACTAAGAAAAGTAGAATGCACAAGTACATAACAACAATAACCTATTCTCCATTAATTCTAACAAAAGAGTGGAGTTTGCGAGATTCCAAAATGGATGTGAGTGTTGATGAAGGCGAGTCAAGCATATATCATATTGTTATTGTAATATGTGTTTTCACTATTTCCGTGTAAACATTAAAAGAGAGTGTTGGAAGTAATGTTTCTATATATGTATAATTGTCATTAAGAGTCACAAAGAATCATCCAGAAATCATTATTTTCAATGTATGAGTTAAAATCATTATCTAAAAGTATCAAAATCATTATTTTATATTTGTCTTATATAATTATTACTGTTGTGATCAATAATATATCAAATATGTGATTTGTTGTGTGAAATTAATCACAGTGATCTCTTCTATGGTTTCTAATAAAAAGCATATGAATACATAATTTTGACTTATGGGAAAGATTATCCGAAAATATATAAAGGCAATCCTGCTCGATTCCAAGTCCGCCAAACTAAACTCTAGACACAAGAGGCGATTAATGATCCTTGTTCACGCTACCATGGGTGGACTGAGGTGCAACGAAATTATGGGTAAATATATTAATTAATATGAAATTAATAGTGTGTTTATTTGGAGTCGTTAATAAGGCAGGAATTGTCCAGAGAGTCAAAAGTGGTTGGAATTTCGGAATTTCCAAATATAACTGGAATTTCCATAACTTTCTGGGCAATTCCTCAATTTTTCACTCTCTGCAATAACGAAATTATAGATATATATTAGTTAATATGAAATTAATGATGCTGATTCACTCGGTCATGGCTGGACTGAAGTGGAACGAAATTATGGATATATATATATGGAGTTGTCTATAATGCGACTTTTTGGAGATTCCGGTGACGGAATCCGGCGGAAGAAATGAGGTTAAATCTTGATTTTTAGCAGTTAAAATGGTTTTTTAACTGCATATTTGGATTCAGCGCCCTGAAAAACCCCTGGAAGCCATTGATTGTGCAGAAACTAGCTATCAAACTAGGGATTCCAATGAATTGCTGCTGGATTTTGACCAGAAAAATCCGCCAGAAAAGCTTTCAAAAAGTCGCGTTATAGACTACTGCTATATATATATATAAATTAATATTTCAAACTTCGCCCACCACAGTGGACTGCACTGAACGGACACCGACGAATTATCATTATCTAAATGCAGTCCGGTCAGTTGTTAGCCACCAAAATCGACAAAGAATCTCACGTGTCCCCATGGCGTCAAAACGTACATAATCTTGTTAACTAATCATCTTCGCCCACCACGCTAGTGAATGGAGACCAACGCCAAAATAACCAGATGTACCAAAATCAAGGAAAAAATTCCAACTTCCCAACATTTTTTTTGGGGTTAATTTACTCGATGAATTTCAAATTTCCGCGTCTTATTTTTTATTTCTTAAGTCTGGTTTTAAAAACTCGCAAATTATCTTGAAAAATAATAGAAATTTTAGTAAAATTAATTTAACAAATTCATCAATTAATAGCAATTTTAGTAAGATTATAGTAAAATTTTCTGGAAATTTTAAGTGTGGGGAAGATTATTGAGAGCGCTGAATCTATTTCCACTATAAAAAAAACAATTCAAACACTACAACATACTGATTTTTTGAAAAAAGATTACCAAATAATTTTCAGTATGACATATAAGATGGTTTTATATATATATATATAATTGTTTTTAATGCAAACCTGTGATGTACCATAACAGTATTAAAGTATGTGGTATTGATAAGTATTGGTTTATGCTATTGTACTAAAATTTATTTATAAATTAAGAATTGATCGAATTAAGGCTTTTTTGGGTGATAACCACATTGAAATTCATTTGTCTTTTCACAAATGAATTTTGATGTGATTATCAACCAAAAAAAATCTCAGAAATTAAGAATTTTCATAGGAAATGAGAGTAATCTTTTATGGTTAAGAATATGATTTTATTTAGAGATCTCTGATTTTATTTAGAGATCTCTCTACTCACAATAAGTTTCGGAATAACTCTACTCTCGACTCCATTTACATAAATCCCGTTCCATGTTTTTTTAAATGTATATATGTTTAATTTATAAATTGATTTTTTTTATAATTAATAATAATAATTTGTACCATTTTTTTTTTAATTTAAACAAAGATTCATATATCATAAAGTGTGTGTTTTGATGTTTGTTATGTATTGATGCCTATTAACATTTACCAAGTATTTAATGTATATAACTATACACTAATGTTCAACCAAATTTTACATGTTATATCCTCTCTTGAGGTCTAATCATTTTTATACGATCTAAGATTCTTTTTTAAATAATTAGAAAATCTATCATAACTCAGTTATCAAACTATCATTGATCCGTCAACGTAGATTAGTTCATCATTATTATTTAGAGAAAACTACACTACCTAGAATGACATAATGGTGGCCCGTAAAAAAGCATACTTATCATAAAATATTAATGATTATTTGTTATGATTTATTTTTATATGACTTAGAGTTTGTTTATTAGGTTTTTTAATAATTTGTTATTAAAGATAAATATTTATATGTTATATATTATTATGAACTATATTTTATAAGACTTATTTATATTATAGTTATAGAGATAAAATGAAATTAAGTGCAAATGGATTTATATTAGATTGTTTATTTATTATATTATTATTATTATCAAAAGTATATTGTATATTTTAATATGAAATTTAGTTTAAAGAATATGTGGAAAGAATAATATTAAAGTGTTAATAAGTAAGTAAAATAATAAATTAAATAAATTGTAATAATAAAAGATAGAAATAATGAGAAATAAATTTAATTGATAATAGATAGTTAATAAATTAATTAATTTTTTTTTTCTTTTTATAGATAGATGGATAAATAGATAGTTAAATAGTGATACTTTTATTTTAAGGTTATAATTTAGCTAGACATCAAATTGATGTATTAGACTTTCTACACCTAATCATTTGATTGCTTATAATACATATATGTTATATCCTATTTGAACCTGCAACATATAAGGAAGAAACACATGTTCTTAATTGTCAGGGCCACTCAAGCTATATTCCAAGAAAACTTGTCATTGTGGACTAGTCTACCTAATCTAGTGAATTCAAACTAGGTCCCTATTGGGGTGAAACTAGCCATTCCCAATAACAAAGATGACCACTTATTCAATTAATTACTTGGGTTAAATATAACAATGAATTGAATAGAAAATGAAATAACGCTAGTCTAAAACATCTTAACTCAAGATCTAGTAAATGTTGAGAGGCATTATATCCTCATGTGTAAATCTTGCACTCTAAAAAATGTAGGCACTTCATGGATTTGATCCCTCTTGGACCTTGATAAACCCCACGACAATTTTTTATTATAATTTGAAGTGCACCTCTCTTCTCTTGATGTAATAAGAAACTAGACGGGTTAAAAAATAAACAAAATACTAACAATATCTATGAATGTACATACTCTACCACCCTTTGGATTTAAACCTATAATCTCTTAGGAGGAAACACACATTTTTAGTCATTAGGCCCACCCAACATTACACATCTCATTAATAATGAGCTCTAATATACCCTTAGCTTCTATTGCAAAATAACTATATGATTTAGGTTCAAGATGATTGTAAATACTATGCTAAACACAATGTTCTATAAAATTAAGAAAATATCTATGTTTCTAAAAGATAAAACATCATATATTTCATTCCATAGATTTCATACGTGCAATTTCATCAACAATAATTTCTTTTGTTTGATTTCCTAAACCATGTATTTTGTATCTATGTAAAATTGTAATTTATTGGACCCTAGTTCCTTTCACAAATATGAAAAAACGATAAAAGCTAAGCCAATTTTTATGTCAAAGGAAATTTTCAAGGGGATGGAAACTCTTAAAACCATTTATTAACCCATACTTATCAACATGTATCCCACTTGGTATTCCACTCATGTTGTGTATCTACATATTGTCCACATCCCATGTGTATTGGATGCCAATTGAGTGCTTTGTCAGTGATTTCTTAAAGCATCAACCACATATGCTATGGTATGAAAGGGATCCTCTATAACTGATATTTGAGTTTTAAATGGGAAATGCTTTAATAGCAATCTTGTCGGTTGGTCTGAAAATAATCCTTCCTTTATTGTTTTCTCTCTTCCTCATATCCCTCCCAACTGACATATAGTTTTGAAAGTGATGAGGGATTATTAGTTCCATGCTAATTCAAGTAGCTGAGCATTCCTCTTGAATGGAGCATTTGGGCCAACTTGGAGAAAAAAAATCAGACAAATGATTATATGACAAGGTCGACAAGAAATTCTTCATCTATCCCATATCTTAGATGAACTCTACGACATTTCATCCCTATGATCCTTGCCACCATTAAATCTCAACATATCAAGAAATTTGTCTTTGGCCATGTTTGTTGTTTCCTCACTTTAGGATTAACTATCTACCAAATGTATGTACAAGAAGGTCAAGGAGAAGGGAGACTCTTTCCATGAGGGGATAAAGAAGAAGTGACAATGTAGAGATAGAATATGAAATCCTCCAACTATGGCACATGTGGGTTTGTGGAGGGCAAGTAAATAAAGTTATAAGTGCCACTAAAGTGACGAATAAATCAATAATTTTAATTGGTCAAATGAGAATCCTTTATCAAATACAATAACATTAATTGAGAACAAACATAATTATCCAAAGAATTATTTTACTTACTCTAACCACAAACATTTAAATGATCGCATTGCATAACTAATTATGTTATTTGTGATTGACAATCAATTACAATGTCTCTCTATAAACCATGTGGGTTCATATAATGCTAAAATTATAGTTAAATTTAACTAAATATATGTGAAAGAAATATATAATTAATTATAAATCAAATAAGGCATTAGTAAAGTGTTTAACATTGTCATTTCAAAATCTTCCTTAAATTCCTTAGAAGTGATTGCAAAGACTTAACTACCATGAAAGAACTCAATAAAGATAATGCCTTCAATGCCATCGTCCTTATCATTTCTAAGATTTCTCCAAAGGAGATCGTAAAGATTCTCTAACTCATGTTAAAATCATGTCAAATCCAATTAAAAAACACTTGAAAAATATTAACCATGTGAATATATACCTACTTTGTTCGAATACATAGCATAGTGAATGCTTCACCATGGTATATCTGCCACGACTGCGAAAAAACAAATTGCACATAGCCTAATCAGGTGGACTGAATTGCTACCATTAACTTAAAAAATAGAATTAATAGTTAATCCATAGGCACCACAATCAAGTGGCCCCATGACTACATAGAATTGCCACCAACAAACTTTCCATTTTCTCCGCCAGGCTGGAGCACGACTTAATCATGTGGACTGAATTGCTACTATCAACTTAAAAAAAGATTTGATTCGTTGGCCGCCATGAATGACCACCTAAAGTTTAATAATTTACATTTTTAAAGTTAATGAAGTTTTTGGCATATTGGATGGAAGAAACGTCTACACCTTGTGGAACTATCTTATGCTCTTGAAGATCCTCATCGTAATTACAATACAAAGGGGGTGTAACTTAAGATAGGGTGGAACTTAATATCTTAATGGTCAAGGTTATTCAAGTATGTGGCATATTCTAGGGAAGTGAATGGATATTTGTTAGGTAATTTACGATACAAAGTTGCTAATTATAAGAGTGGATATTGGGGTTCTATATTATGTAATGCCAAAAATTTGTTGGTCTCTTACATCAAATCATTTCGATGAATAAAGTATTACTAAGTCATTATGTTGAAGCTTAGGACTTTGTTATTTTCGATTGTTTATTTTTTTATTATCACACTTGAAACGTTTTTGGGACATCAAAAGTTTATTTGGCATGCTTTACTCTTGAGAAATTATTAGGATCAACCAAGTCATTATGTTAGAGCATATGATTATGATATATGGATTAGTTTTATCTGTTATTATCATATTTGAAACATGTTAGGGATTCCACAAATGTATTTGTTAGATTGTATTATTGGAAAATTGTTTGCGTGGTGAATGTTTGTCCACTTCTTAAAATCCCCTTCTTGAAATTTTACTATTCTCTATCATTTTTCCTGTTTCTGAGAGATCATCTTCAAAACAAATCAAATCATATTTAAGGAAGGATGGGGCTTGGTTGATATGTTGGTAAGCCTAAATCTCATAGTTTCGCCAATGAGGTGAGTGTAGCCATAGCTTAAATCTTTTGGTTTATTGTGAACCGAATAAACTAAACATCATATGCAACTTGAACCCGTTTTTGAACACAGTAGTATTGTTGTGTCTTTTAAGTACATGATAGAGTTGCCTTTAGATTTTAATATCTTCCATATTGAGCGAATGCTTTGTTAATATACAAAATGTTGATGATGACATGATGCTTGCCATGATCCTAAAGTTTCTTACACAAGGGGTTTGAACATTCACTAAAAAGTTTGCCTAAATTATATGTCTTTATCTCTCTCACAGTTTATCAAATTCCTTTTGCAAACTCATTTTAGAGGTCCACCCATGTCTGGTGGTTATGGCCAATAGGGCTATTGAGCACCTCAACCTCCACCACAGTGGGGCCTACCTCATCCACCTCCAAGGCAACAAGTAGGTTATGGGTATTCACAACTGGGACCTTACCCAGCTCAACCTCAGCGCTATTTGTCACAGCCATATGGTGGATATGCCCAGCAAGCCTCAGGTGGCTATGCTACTAGGTGGAATCAAATGCCACCTGCACCGGCTCAACAACCTCAACAAAGTGGAGATTGTGATTACTATGAACAATAGGGCTAAGCCGGTGCAACTTCCAACAATGGAAACTATGGTTATAGAAAACCACAAGCTAGAGGATATAGACAAGTAAGCTTATATAGACAGTGGTTCTATTTACAATTTTAAAGTGTGATGTATTCAAATCATAATTATAGAAATCATAAAGCCTTAAAGTTCCTAAAATCCACAAAAAGAAAAAAACAATGTACGAAATAAACAAAAATAATAACATTACCACCAAATATTTTATAAGTACCATTTCTAAAATTTCTCCGACAGAGATGTGGATGGTAAAGATTCTCACACTCATATTAAAAATCATGTCACATCCAATTATTTTTTTTTGTTTTCAAATATTAACCATGTGAATATATACGTACTTTGTTCAAACACTTATAAGCAAAGTGTAAGTGGATGCTGACGCCACAGTATGTCTGCCACGACTGGAGTGAGTTGCGACAAACCAAATTCCACGTAGACTAATCAAGTGGGCTGAATTGCTACCATTAACTTGAAAGATTGATAAAATTAATAATTAATCCATACGCACCATGACCACAGAATTGCCACCGACTTCCATTTTCTCGCACCCTGACTTCCATTTTCTCTCCCACGGCTGGAGTGACTTAATCAAGTGGACTGAATTGCTAATATTAACTTAAAATAAGATCTGATTCGTAGGCCGCCATGACTGCACAAAATTAATAATTATTTGATTCGTAGGTCGCCATGAATTGCCACTTACGAACTTGCACGGTAGTTTTCACTTACAGACTTGCAGACTTACAGACTTTTCAACTCACTGTGCTGTACAGTTGTGTTTCAGGGCACCTCTAATATCTATTTATATGTAACCCACACGCATCGGATTTGCATAACAGAGAAGCCATCGTTGAGTCGGTAAAAGGGAGAAAGAAAAGAATAGAGGTGGTTTCTCGAATATGATGATGACAATGGTGATGCTTTTGTGGTTTGCGATCATGGCAACTACAATGGCGCTGGATACTGTAACAGCAGCGACTATTAGTTTCTCAAAGAAGAAGCCATATTATTCCTCTCATATTCATGGGGGACGTGCTTTATACCATCATCATTTCTTCAACCGCGTACCAGGCCCGAGCAATTCTCTTCATCTCGATGATGACGATCTTGTTTTCCAAGAGGAAACTGCATTCACATCACCCATCGACGCACTTCACGACAGAAAAGACGTGCAGGCGCTTTTGTCCTTCAGAAATGCGGTCATATCTGATCCATATGGATCTTTCCTCAACTGGACACCACAAAACTCACACAACGTCTGCTCCTGGAATGGGATCCGCTGCAGAAAGGGCACGAATAGAGTGGTAGCCATAACACTTGCTGGCTTGGGATTACAAGGTAATCTTTCACCATCTGTCGCTACCCTTTCATTATTACGCACTTTCAATATTTCTGGTAATAATTTCTCAGGAACAATTCCACCGGAGCTTGGTCAGCTAAAAGCTCTGGGAATACTAGACCTTAGCTCTAATATGCTTTGGGGTCCTATTCCAAGATCGCTGTCTAATTGTACGCACCTTCAGTGGCTCCGACTTTCAGCAAACAGTTTGACAGGGACTATACCCACAGAATTCGGCCGTCTAGTCAAGTTGGAACATCTCCGCTTGGCCGACAATAATCTTACTGGAAGTATTCCAATTTCTCTGAGCAACTGCACCTCTCTGCAAGACTTGAGTATTGGAAACAACAATCTCACTGGTTCAATCCCTTCAGAGTTGGGTTTGCTCAGAAATCTATCTCATCTTTACCTTGAATACAACTGGTTATCTGGCGACATTCCTTTTTCCCTCAGCAACTGCACGTTTCTCCAAGATTTGTCCATTGGATACAACAATCTCGCTGGACCAATCCCTTCAGTTTTGGGTCTGCTAAGAAATCTATCTTATCTTTACTTTGAAGGAAACTCACTAAGTGGTCATATCCCTTCAACTCTTGGCAATTGTACTCAGCTGTGGTATATAGCCTTTTCTCACAACAGTTTGAGTGGAAGAATTCCTGCTGAGTTGGGGTTGCTGCAGCAATTAGAGTACCTGTATCTACAAACAAACAGTTTCGAGAATGCGATTCCTCCATTTCTGGGAAACCTCTCTTCCCTGGGGATTTTATTTTTGGGGGACAACAGATGGTCGGGAAGTCTACCACCTGAGTTGGGAAGTTTGAAAAACATTGTTCAACTGTCTATTTATGGTCCCACTAATATTTCAGGTGTGATCCCTTCCGAAATAGGAAATTGCAGCAGTTTAGAATGGCTCGATTTAGGAGCCAACAATATCCAGGGCTCCATCCCGATGAGTATATTCCAGCTTCCTCTCACCACTTTGAGTCTGCTTAAAAATAACATGAGTGGTGTAATACCTGAGGCCATTGGCAATTTGACTCAATTGTCCACTCTGTATCTGCATCTAAATAGGTTCTCCGGTAACATTCCTAAATCTATTAGCTCATTGAGTAACCTAATGGATCTAAATCTTGGCGGAAATAGGCTAAACGGCAGCATACCTCAAGGCATTGGCAATTTAAGTATGCTGCAAAAATTTTCATTAGATAACAACAATTTGGTGGGCCGCTTACCTGAAGGACTTGCCAATTTGACAAGGTTGACCAGGCTAAATCTCGCTGTAAATAATTTCACCGGTTCTTTATCAAACGAAGTCATTGCAAAATTACTTCTGTTGGAATTCCTACATCTGGGAGGAAATAGCTTTATTGGTAGCATACCAGAAGATATTACAAAATTGAGCAAGTTGACTTTTTTACATCTTGGTAGCAACACGCTAACAGGTAACATACCCGAAGGCATTGGCAAGTTGAGCAAGCTTCAAAATCTTTACTTGGATACCAATGGGCTTACTGGTACAATTCCTGAGGGTATAGGAAAATGTGTGGAACTACAACAGTTAGATTTGTCTACAAACAAGCTGAATGGAACTATCCCCGACTCTCTGGGGAACTGTAAGTCTATAGTGGATTTGGTGTTGATGAATAACTTCTTGTCAGGTAGAATTCCTCGGTCTTTAAATAAATGTGTGGCTTTACAAAGGCTAAAGGTGTCCGAGAACAAACTCAGTGGAATTCTAGATATGGACTTTCCAGGGTCTATGACCGTTCTTTCTGCTCATTCTAATCATTTTTCTGGCACTGTTCCTGCATCTTTGGCTCGTTGTACCCAACTTCAATTGTTAGATCTCAGCAAAAACGAAATAACAGGTGAGCTGCCTCAGTACTTCAAATTTTTTCATGACTTAAGGGTCTTAAGTCTGGGTCATAATAAGTTCCATGGTGGTATTCCTCAGTGGATCAGAGATCTCACCCAACTACAAGTATTGGATTTATCCAACAATGAGTTCAGCGGAAAAATACCATCCAATCTTATTGGGTTAAACGGCTTCAAGTTCGTGGGAGCTTCCCAACTCAGTGGTAACACACTATATGAAGATTTAAGAATTGTAATGAAGGGAGTTGAATATGCTCTAACATATGTGCTAGCAGCAAACATCATATTTGACTTGTCTAACAATAAGCTTACTGGAGAAATACCTTCAAGTATAGGAAATCTCACTGGTTTGAGACTCTTGAATTTATCTATAAATCATATAGAAGGGAAAATTCCTGCGTCCCTTAGCAAAATATCTACTTTGGAGCAGTTAGATTTGTCCAGAAATAATTTAAGTGGAACAATACCTCAAGAGCTCTCTATATTGACCATGTTGGCATATATAGATGTTTCATGGAATAAACTTTGTGGTAGGATTCCAAAAGGAACTCAATTCTACACTTTCAATGAGACTTCATTTGAAGGAAACAAATGTTTATGTGACTATCCTTTACAACCATGCAAGGAAAAACAGAGCAATAATACAATAGAAGGCAGTAGCATAAGTAAAGGACAGGGATGGGTAGATGAACATGTTTCATTGACGGCATTGGGGTTGGGACTAGTGATTGGATTCAGTGGAGTTGTAAGTGTAATGGTATTGTGGGACAGGGCTAGACATTGGGTAATGCCTCCCAAAACACAACCATTTTATGGAGTGTATAGATTTCCTAAATAGCCTCAAAGTTTGTTTGGTCTACCTATCCTTCAGTTTCAGTTTCAATAATGAATTAATATTTGTATTTGTATTATTCAAAGAATTTGAGTTCTATTACCGTTACATAAATTTAATGATTTCTGTAAACAGTTTTATAACATGAATTGTGGCCAGGTTTATATTCTTCATCACATTCTTTTATCGATTAAATGCAATGGTAAAAGTATTACAATTTTGTCTACATTTATTTTTCTCTTTATTCTTATTTTGCCTCACTGTCTCATGTGGTTCACTGAAGGGTCATCTTAAATTTTGGATTTTTGGTTCTCACCAATTTATGAGTGAGTTTTTGACTTAATGGTCATGTAAATACCAGGATAGTTCTGATGGTTATTCATCATGGATAATTTAGCTATGGGTAATAATTTATGGATAATAATTTACAACAACTTCAAATCCCGGAAATCTCTTTGCAAGACTTCTTCATTGAAAACAACAACCTCACTGGTTCAATCCCTTCCATTTTGGGTTTGCTCCGAAATCTACGTCATCTTTTCCTTTAACACAACCAGCTATCTGCAGATTCCACTTGCTCTCAGGTTTCTCCATTGAATAAAACAATCTCGCGGGCCCTACCAATTATTCCTGTGACAATCATACTTTAGCATCGAACCAACTATTCCAGGAAGAATAACAGCCATTCTTCAGCATCGAACCCAATTCAGTGAATGAAGCCAATATTGTTTCTATATTAAAGTTTGCAAGGCTTACTATAAAAGATTATAACGCACAGAGAGGAGGTATCATAGTCCTAATCATCTTTAACTAACCAAATTGAAGTAATAAAAGTAAAACTTAGTCTAAAGATCGGATGGCATCATGATTGATGGTAATTTTTTTATGATCGAATTGAAAAATTGACTGATGAAGACATTCCCAAAAAATAATCAAATTGGGAAAAGGAAAAGCATATCTACTGTGTGTTTTATTAACAAAGTCAATGTGCTCCTCAATTTTAAGTGGTTCTCTAGAGAATTTAATATATGAATTGTGGTATCTTTTTCATCCCCCTCAAAAGTTAGCATTTATATTTAAGATCTTCTTCCTCATTTCCGAGGATCAAAGTTATGAATATTAATCATTATGGCGCATTTCCGAGTTATGAATATTAATTATTATGGAGTATTTGTATTAATTGATTAGATTACTTGAGTTTATTGTCTTTTTCATTTAATTGCAAAGTTTGCAAATTTTTATTGGTTAAATGTATTTGTAAGAAAAATCAAATGGTAGTATTTAGTGTTTGGGCTTTGGCTATGTTTATATATCATGAGTTTTATTGATGTTAAATTATTAATAGCAATTTAATTAATTTTTAATAATTTTCTATTTAATTATATATATAATAAAAATAGTTAATTAATTATTGTATATTTGGGGAACAAGATAGATTAGATGTCTTAACATTCTCTTTTAATCTCAAAAGTTGCATTCTATAGTGTTGAAAATGCATGAGCGTTGTTTTTGAAATAAAAAAATAGTTCTTCCCAATAGATTATTGAAGATGTGTACTTGCTAATCTCTAGATTCACAAAATTGAAGAGGAATGCCACCATTGTTGACAAGATTGGGAATAAAGTCATAGGGGTGTCAATGTGTTTGTTTTTCTAGTGGAATACATGATTCTTGGGCAATTCAATTGTTGAGCTATTGTCACGAATATAGAAGTTGGCTCATTTTCTACATGTGCAAGATCTTTCAATAGTATTCTTAGTTATCCTACATGTCATGTGACTATAATAGTTGTACATATTTAGCTTTTGTAGAAGATATCGAGATAATGGGCTTCTTCTTAAAAGCACATGAGATCGAATTTGTGACTAAAAGAAAAGCATATCATGAGGTGCCTTTCCTATGATCAATACTACTAGCAAAGTCACTGTCTTTGCATCATGTAAGGGTGTTGTCTATAGAAGTTGTTGTAATGCCCTTTTTCCGGACATTGGGAAAGGAGAGTATCTCATTACCCTGACCTACAAATTAAAATTTATTATGGGCTATTTGAGAATTAATTAATTAAGAAGTGACTAAAGAAAAGAGAAATACTATAAGCCACTTTAACAAAAGAATAAAGAGACCTATGGTATTCTGATAGTCCATGGCTATTAAAGGAGATGAGAGCTCACTCCTTAAGCATGCATTTGGGATTATTGTTTCGTTGTCGTTGAGCTAAGCTCTTCGAGCTTGTCTAGATGAGAGCCCACATTACGCAGAGGGATAGTTTTGGTGGTCAGTGGTCCACCCTAATTGATCTAGTGAGGAGGGGTTTCGATATTGAAAAATATACCCTAGCTACTCAGAAGAGGGGGGATCGAATCAAATCCACTCTTTGGGCTTAACGTGGAGGTTGTGATGAAAGGCCAATCAGATCTCCTGCAAGTGAATATTGTTGGAGGAGTTATTTTCAGTGATTCAAATATCTTGTTGGAGTTTTAATAGGTTCTCATAATCGTATTTGGCATGTATTTCCAAATCCATATTTAATATAATAAGGTTGAGTTTATTATAAGTATTTTCTATGCTTTTCTTGACAAATTTTCACAAATTTCCATTGTGTTATTTATATTTTCGGAAATTTTATTTGTTTAAATTTTCTGAATAATTCTGAAGAGAAGATTTATCAAATATTTTAAAAAATAATTAAAAAGATTATTACAGTGTTATCAGAGTTCATTTTCTTGCGATCTTGAGGGATTTAGTAGTGGAAGGATTATCATCTGCTTCTAGAGCAAGAAATTTTAATGTAGGTTGAAACCCTAACCAATTATTATTTGCAGGTCAACCTTTTGGCCAAACAGATTAACTCAGGGGAACGAAATTCCCGATTTACTAACAAGTTGCGGGGACGTAGATCAATTATGGTTGAGGTTGAAATCATCATATTATGGAGATCAATCATCTTAATTTATTGAAATCGTGTTTGTTAAATTTCCAGGGTTTTGTAAAGTTGAAAGTATAAAGATTATGGGTTGATTTAGCAGAGAAGAAGGGTAGTAAAATTGTAAAATTATTAGGGCCAAATTCCACAACTCATGAGGGCTAAAACCGAGGGTTTATCTTGGAATAAAATCACCCAAATTGTTGAAGCCATATGTGTTGTTCCTACATTTTCTTTCTTCAGTAGCAAAGGCCAAATTGGTGGGCCATTTTACTGAAGACAAAGATATCATTGGGGGATGAATTTTGTTGATTTGATAAGGTCTGATTTAGCAAAGAAGAAAGGCAATAAATTGTCAAATTATTAGGGTCGAACTTTTCATCTCGTGAGGACCAAAATTGAGGGTTTCTCTTAGATTGAAATCACCCAAATTGTTAAAACCCTATATGTTCTTGCATTTTATTCCATAGGTAAAGAAGGCTGAATTCATGGGCCGTTTAGCTGAAGATGGAGAAATCTTCATGGGACGGATTCCCTTATTTAATTGGGGTCAATTCAACACAGAAGAAGGGCTGTAAAATTTTGATCTTATTAGGGTTGAATTCCAAATTTCGTTTTTGCAAAGTTCCATGGCGTTATTTAAATTTTCGGCAAAATTACCTATGTAAATTTTCTAAAGAATTCTGAAGAGAAGATTTATCACAAGTTTTTAAAAATAATTAAAACGATTAATATAGTGGTATTAGATCTAGTTTCTTGCTCGCTTGAGGGATTTAATAGTGGAAGGATTATCATCTACTTCGAGAGCGAGAAGTTGTGGATTTGCAGGGGCTTGCAGGAGGACTCTTAGAAATAAAGGAAAAACCCAAGAGCCTAAAGGGCACAAAATTAAAGAAGGATAGTGAGCTTGAAAAATGGAGGATCATGAATGCAAGGTAAACTATTAATATTTTTAATATTGAGGAGCAGCTAAAACACATGAAAGGGAAACAACAAAAGCATGCTCATAAGTTGCTCTTAATAAGAGTAGGAGGTGAGGCGCACTACAAATTTCTTCCAAGATACATAAGCAAGGCTTGTAGCACATGGAATTCATAATTGCAAGGGAGTAGAAATGTGAGTAATTAATAACCTTTCACATTATTGCTCAACCCACATAAGGAGAAGGTGATGGATGGATGGTACAAGGAAGCAGGAATCCAATCTTGCAGGTTGTTTGGGCGGGATGGAAAATATACCGAGATGCAAACTCAGAAGTTATAGTTATATGGAATAGTGGCATCTTAGTTATAATCAGAGTAACATAGTGTCAACATGGTGGTTTATTTCAAGTATTGTTGATGACTATTGGGAGAGGCACTCTCTGGGAATTCATGGAATCCATAGATTTTATGGTGGCAATTGACATCTTCTATGATAAGGAACCCCAATAGTTAGACTCCAGGGAGAATATTAGTGGGTACCCTATCAAATGGGAAACTTATGGGAGATTACTTCTAGCTATGGGTACAACACAATTGGAGTGTCCGAACATTAGGGATGTTAGATTCCTTATTTTAAAGTGGGATCCCAGAATTGGTCATGGCATACAGATTCTAGATTCCATCTCAGTACAACAAGGATTATTTAGGCTTGTTTTGGGCCCTAGTATAGGTGTATGAATTGATTGAGGACAAGCAATTTTAGGAAGGGAGGAGTATGATGTCACTTCTTTTGGACATTAGGAAAGGAGAGTATCCCATTAGTTTGGCTTACAAATTAAAAATAATTATGAGCTATCAGAGAATTAACTAATTAAAAAGTGACTAAACGAAAGTTTGAATATTATAAGTCGCTTTAATAAAACAATAAAAAGACCCATGGTATAGAATATTATAAGTCACTATTATAGGAGATGAGAACTCACTCATAGGCATGCATTTGAGTTGTCTTTTTTTGTTATTTAGTTGAGCTCTTGGAGCTTGTATGGGTGGAAGCCCACAATATGTTAAGGGTTAGTTTTAGTGGTCAGTTATCCAATAGTAAATGGAAAGGAAATGAATTTATCTTTCTTCTATTTTTTTAAATAAAATTAACATGGGTGGTATTGTTTACAAACTTCAGCAACAAAATTGATCCAGATTTAAACATGAATGCAACAAATTACAGAGATAACCATAAACACAGAGATGCAGCGGAAATAGCACTTCATTTCATTAATGTAAACACTGAAATATACTTACAAACAACAATGGAAATAAACCAGTTAGTGCGATGGTAGCTTATCTCTGAGAAGAGATGTGGCGGCTACATGCCTCTGAACTGTCTTACAATGAGGCTAGAAAACCTATTTATTTTTGAGAAACATGGGAAAACCCTAAACATCCAAAAACCTAACCTTAGAAGATGAAACGCCAAACTGTGTGCCCCGTTTGGGTAAATTGGTACATCAACTTCCCAGGGTTGTAACTTTGGCATATGATCTCCGTTTGATGCGTACAATATCTTGTTAGAAAGATCTATCCGAGAAATACAACTTTGGGGAGAGAAGCAATGGTCAATCCGCCCACGTTGCTCCCAGGTTTCCCAAAAAACGTCGTTTAGGACCTTGAAACGGCTTCCAGAAGTTCAAGACCCAAAAAACTGCTAAAAATAGTAAATTGTGCTACAATTAAGGAAACTGAAAAGCTGAAAGAAACAATGACGGGGGTCCAAGAGGACTTGGTGGGTGGCCACCAATATCCACCTGGATCATTCCTCCCCCATTAGGAAGCAATGGTCCCCATTGCGTTGAGTTCCTCCATGAGATGAGAAAACTTCCGCTGAACTTGGTCCATAGTGAACGACTTGCCCTAGTGACGGAGTTGGTCTGCTTTGACAACTCGATACAATTGTATATTTCACTGGCGAGTGTGCTTGATCTGTGTGTCCATGATCTGATCAGTTGCAGCTTGTTCCATGCAATCTGTATTTAACTCTGTGGGTGTGAGGTGTTTTGCAATGTCGGATGTGTCTAGTAATGGTGGAAAGTATGGCCAAAGGCAGTCCACATTGAACGCTGGGTGCAATCTAAGGAATGGGGGAATGCTGAGCTGAAATGCATTTTCTCCCACAGCCTTGGTAATGGTGTAAGGACCATATCAGAGTGGTCTAAGTTTCCGATAGGCTCCGGTAAGGCGTTCCTTTTGCAAATGCAAGCAGACTTTGTCGCCCACCTGAAACTTGTGTGGCACCCGACGTTGTTTATGTCGTTGCTTGTACTTGGCATTTGATTTCTCCAGAATGTCATGGACTTGCTAGCGAATATGTTGGATGTGCTCAATGAAGTTGTTTACCTTATCTGTTTTGGACTGGACATGAGTTGAATCTGCGTGAGTAGCTGCAAATGGCATGGCCACATCAATGGGACATAGTGGCTGGAATCCCAAGCCCATCTAAAAAGGGTTTTGGCCAGTTGAGCTGTGGAGAGCCCAGTTGTAGCTGTGTTGAACATAGGGGAGGCTCTCGTCCCATGTGAGTGGATGCTTTGAGTTGTACATGTGCAGAATGTGTACAATAATCATGTTGACAACCTATGTTTAGCCATCAGTTTGAGGATGGAAGGCTATGGACTTAGTGAGTTTGGTGTCCAACATCGACCAAAGATTGGACCAAAAAGTACTGAGGAACTCGTTGTCCCGATCTGAGATGATGGACTGTGGGATCCCAAAGTGTACCCACACTCGTGCAAAGAAGAGTTTGGCAGTGGCTTCTGCTGTGATAATCTTCTTCCAGGTCTCCATAATGGCCATCTTTGAGAACTTGTCGCCGACCAAAAAAACACAGTCGTTTCCATGCATAGTGGAAGGAAGGCCTGACATGTAATCCATGGAGATGGATTCCTAAGGTCGACTAGGGGTAGGCAGCGGGGTGTAGAGACCTTGCTTCTTGACGGTCGGTTTGGAAATGGCGCATGCAGTGCATGATCTGATGTACTTCCCGACATCCTGTCAAAGATTTGACCAATAGAAATACTTTTGTAGTACTGCCACCCTTTTCTCGACCGCGAAATGCCCAGCAGCCCGACCGTAGTGTGCTTCCCAAATCATCTTGGCACGCTCGCTTAAAGGAACACAAAGGTGACCCAGGTGGCATAACAGGGCATCCTGGAGTTGAAAATCTGGAACATGCCGACCCTCCAAGGGTGTCTGGTATGTGTGGCCGAATTTTGGGTTTCTTTTGTAGAGAAGTGGCTAATTAGAAGTCTCGTGCCCACAAGAGTTGAGCACGGTGGTTAATGCCATGATCGGTGGTCGACTAAGGCAATCTGCAACATTATTGGTGTTGCCCTTCTTATTCTTGATATTCAAATGGAACTGTTGCAGGTATGTGGACCACTTCTGATGGCGATCATTCTGCAATTTCCCTTGGGTCAGTATGAACTGGAGGGGTCGGTGGTCTGTGTGGATAACTGTTTCCTTCCCCAAAATGTAATTTTTCCATTTTCGACGGGCCTGCACAATGGAATACATCTCTTTGTCATATGTGGGATATTTCTGGACTGTGTCTGAAAGTGTCTCACTATGATATGCCACTGGATGCCCGTGTTCAGTAAGGACTGCCCCAATAGCATAGTTAGAGGCATCTGTCTCGACCTCAAATGGTTGTTGCAAGTCTGGCAATGCGAGAACTGGTGTGTAGCAAAGGCGATCTTTCAACTCTGTGAATGCCTTCTGTTGAGATTCAGGCCAAAAGAATTTTGCTTTCGCTCGTCCCTTGGTGATTTGACTCAAGGGCCAAGTGATATGAGAAAATCCAAACATGAACCTACAGTAGAAGTTGGCAAGACCTAGAAAGACGCGGAGCTCTGTTAGAGTGGTTGGAAAGGGGAAACTCGAATGACTTGGATCTTGGTTCGATCCACATGCACCCCCTATTCATCAGTCATGTATCCCAGATACTGAACCTGGTTCATGCCAAAAGTGCATTTCTCCAAATTGGCACACAACTTGTGTTGTTGTAGTGTTTGGAGAACTTGTCGGATGTGGTGGAGGTGCTCTTCCCAGCTATGGCTAAAGATCAGGATGTCATCCAAGTATACCACTACAAATGAGTTGGTGAATGGCTGCAAGATGTCATCCATTAGCCTCATGAAGGTTGCAGAAGCATTCGTCAATCCGAAAGGCATAGCCAACCATTCGAAAAGGCCCTCCTTGGCTTTGAAGGCAGTCTTCCACACATCAGAGGGTTTGATTGGTACCTGGATATATCCTGACTTCAAATCGATCTTTCTGGAATATTTTTCCCCCTTCAGTCGGTTCAGGAGGTCATAAATCTGTGGGATCGGGTACCTATTACAGACGGTGTTCTTGTTCAGCACCCAATAGTCAATACAGAGTCTCCAAGTCCCATCCTTCTTATGTACCAACACGATCGGTCTCCCACAGGGCGATGAACTCGGACGGATGTGACCTTTCTGAAAAAGCTCCTAAATCTACCTCTTGATTTCATCGTTCTCCAGAACAGAGCGCTGATAGATTGGTCCATTGGGTAGCGGCACATCTGGGGTCAGATCGATGTAGTGCTTAACCTGACAGTCCAGAGGAACTCCTGCGGGGGAAGTGAAGACGTCCTCGTACTCCTCCACGAACTTGCCCATCTGTAGTTTTCGTGCAGAGGGGCCCTGTCTGGAGGTCGTGGCCACCGTATTCTTCTTTCCTTGAGGGTGTATCATCAGGAAATAAAATTTCCCGGTTTTGGGAATGAGCTTACTACATTGTTTTGTAGTAACCAAAGAGACGGCAATAGGCGGTGCTACCTCCGGTATCCTGTACAACTTATTTCCCAAAGTAATAATAATAGCACGGGGCCTTGATTCAGACACAGCATGTCGCTTCCATAAGTATGGTTGTCCTAATAGTAAATCACAAACTTCAAGGGGATCAATGTCACACAATACCTCATCCGTGAAGGGCTTGATGTTGTATGGAAAGCGACACTGCTGGCTCACGCAAAGATCCCGTCCTTGGTGAAGCCACCAAATGGTGTACGGTTGTGGATGTGTTGTGGTGGGTAAGCCCAGCCGCTTCACGACCTCTGCCGAAATGAGACGCTTTTGGCTCCCGCTATCGAAAATGAACTGTAGTGGGGATCCCTTTACCCACATCTGGGAGTGGAAGAGATGCTCCTCCTCCTCTGGATCTTCGGGTTCCTCCTTCTGGATCTTCGTGGTGGAAACGGTGGCGTTGGGCTCCGCGTTGATAATATACTTCCCTTTGTCATTCCCCTTGTCAAGTTCTGACTCAGAGTCGGAACATGCATCTGATTCTAAAACCTTTAGCTCGGCCACCAGTGACTGCTTGGCCCGATACTCACTTGTGTTGTGAGTGGAGCTCTTATGGAAGGCACTGTTCCTTGCTTGCAGCTTTTGCAGGTTGCCTTGGGTCGCCCCGCCTTGGCTTTGTCCTTTTTCGGCTTCGCAACACTGTTCTTTGCTTGCAGCTTTGGCGGGTTGTCTTGGGCTGCCCCGCCTTGGCTTTGTCCTTTGTTCTCCATTAATTCTAACACTCCCCCTTAATGGAGAAAGGGTTCTTAAACACACCTAATATGTCCCTAAACAACTCAAACTTCAGTCTTCCCAGAGGCTTAGTAAATATATCAGCCATATTATCACAAGAATTACAATATTCAACACAAATCTCTTTGGACTGCACCTTTTCCTTAAGAAAATGAAGTTGAGTGTTTTTATGAAACACAGGATTGTAAGCCAGTTTGATGGAACTTTGATTATCGCAATTGATAACCGTAGTTTCTGTCTGTTCTTCTCCTTCATCTTGGAGAAGTCTGCACAACCACGCTGCCTCACATGTTGCTTTACACATAACTTGATATTCTTCTTCTTCCTAGGATAAGGCTACAGTATGTTGCTTCCCTTTGCACCAAGAGATGACCCCGAACCCAATGCTAAAGGCATAACCTGTAATTGATCTTCTATCATCTAAATTTCCCACCCAATCAGAGTCTATATAACTTGCCAAGCTAACATCAAATGACAAAGTATGAAGTTCCTTGCAGATACCTCAGTACTCCTTTTGTTGCAAGCCAATGGTTCTCATGAGGTTGAGTCATCAACTGACTCAAAACGCTCACTGCATAAGCTAGATCTAGTCTCGTTGTAGTCAAATAGATAAGACTACCAACCAACTGTCTGTACAATGTTGCATTTGCATATTTTGAACCGTCATCCACCTGAAGTTTGTTGTTCTGTTGTAAAGGCACAAATGTAGCCTTGCACTCATCCATTTTGAATTAGTCAACAAACTTTTAGCGTACTTACCCTGGGACAAGAAAGTTTGTCTTGAATCTCTCCAAACTTCTAGACCGAAACAGTGATGCATTTCTCCAAGGTCCTTCATCTCAAATTTATGTGATAACTACTGCTTGATTTCTTCAATGAGATTGTCTGCACTCCCTGTCATGATCAAATCATCTACATATAAAGAAATCAACACTATTTTCCCCTCATCATTAAACAAAGTATACAAATTAGGATCATTTTTGCTCCGTTTATAACCATGCATGAGGAAAAATGAATCAATTTTGTCGTGGCATGATCTAGGAGCTTGTTTTAAACCATACAAATCTTTCTTTAGTCTACAGACTAAATGTTCTTCTCCCTTCTTAACAAACCCCTCAGGCTACACTACGTACACTTCTTCTCTTAGATCACCATTCAAGAAAGAAGATTTAACGTCTATTTGATGTATTTTCCAATGATGTTTAGTGGCTAAAGCAATAATCAATCTAATAGTATTTAATTTTGCAACAGGGGCAAATGTTTCCTCAAATTCAATACCTTCTTTCTGGGAGTGCCCCTTTGCAACCAACCTTGCTTTATACTTATCAATAGACCCATCTGCTTTAAATTTCAACTTAAATAACCATCTTCAACCTATGTGTTGTTTACCATGAGGAAGCTTTACTAGATCCCAAGTATTATTGTTAATAATAGATTCATATTCATCTTTCATTGCTTCCTTCCATTCAGAACTCTTACTAGCTTCATAAAAATTAGAAGGTTCTGCAATGTTTGACATACCAGTCATGAGCGCAAAATCCCTATACCGAGTTGGTAACTGTTTCAGCCTGCGAGACCTCCTAACTGGTGGGGTGTCAACTATTCTGCTATGTTCTTCTCTATGTGGACTGAACAATTACCTCCTCTTTATCCTGTTGCTGCTGTTGCTGTTGTTGTTGACTGATCCATGTTTCAACATCCTCATTTACGAATCTACGAACCAAATATCTGATTTATCCTCCTCAGTGGCTAGTGCAGTCTCTGCCATAAATAATCTGACATCCTGGTTCTGATCTGCATAAGCCAAATGACCTACATGTCTTATCTGCGTGTACCTCCCCCCATCTGTCTTTTTCTTATGGAAAAATTTAGCAATATGGCCTATCTTACCACAGTAAAAGAATTTAGGAGAAGAGTCATGTTTATGTGAGGTCATACCTTGTGGTGTCCTTTTTCGTGATACGTTTCCCTTCCTGCGATCAGCAACTGCTTTCCCCTTTGGCTTGAACTTTGCCATCAATACAAGATCTGGATTTTGAGGTTTGAGAGACAACCTCCTTTCCTCTTCTTGTAACAAGATCCTAGTAGGTTCTTCAAAGCCTTGAGGCTTTTCTCTTGCATTCAATCCTGTTATAAACATCTGATAATCCTTCGTCATGTTGTTCATGGTAATTGTCACCAGATCATCATTCACCACAGTCTGACCTATATCAGTTTGTTTATATTTAACCTCCTTTATCTGGGATATGAATGAAGAAACATACTCATTCTCCTCCATCTTGATGGGGAGAATATTCTTCCTGAGGTACAAGGTTCCCCTGGTGTTCTTGATCTCGTACATTTCTTTGAGAATCGTCCATATGTCATTCGTTGTCTTGCACTCCCGAATGTGAGGGATGATGCAATCTTTGACTGATAACTTTAGTAGCGCCTTTGCCTTCATCTCCCTTTTCTCCCAATCTTGAATCACTATATTCGATCTACCAGTTGCAGCAGTCGGCTTGACCTCGTCACCGGTGGCAATGCCATAGGCATTTTGTCCCTCAAGCAGGGTCTCGAGCTTAAACTTCCAATTTGTGTAATTGGAACCATCAAGCTTATTACTCTCATTGAGATAAGCTTCAACAATTTGATTATTCATCTTGAATGAATTAAAACTTCAATAATTTAAACAAACCTCAGATCTACCTAAAAAAAAATTGTCCCCCTTTACACAATTAATTAATTCCTCCAAATAATGTAGAATTCTTCAATTTAAAGAAGCCCCAAATGTTTTTTTTTTTAATTAAAGATTTAAAAAAACTTTAATTATGCAAGGGGCCACCTCAACAGATAATGGCACATGAGCAAGCCATATTCAATATCATCGTATCCACATATTGTAAGATCATATAATATAGTCTTTTCACTTCAAACTGTCGCCCGAGGAGTTGTGCCTTGCGACCTCTCCACACTCCGCTGCCTGTCGGAATCACTACTTTCTAGGCTTGTGAGGGATGTAGAATTCCGCTACCTTCTAGATCTCCTTTGGATAGATCTACGACTATGAGAGAACTTACAAAGCCGTGCAACCACTACGCACAACAAAAACGACCTCCTCCTTGCGACAATCTTCACGCGCAACTCACGACTTCCTCCACGACCTTGAGCGATCTTACCTTCTGAAAGTCAGCGCCAGATCTCACTTTGACGGGGTGTAGTCCACTCCAGCCTCCTCGCTACATTCAGCTGTCACGCCACATTCCTCCTTGCAACTCTACTTGTGATCTAGCCTCCTCTTTGATGCAGGTCCAACCTTCTCGGCGTCCATGTGTGCCTCCACACAGACCTCACGAAGCGCAACGACAAGGGTTATGCAGTTTTTATGAAAGGTTCTCCTCGCAGCGTCATCGGCCTTAGACTTTTTTTTCACCACGCAGCACAGCGGGCGCATTTATGCACGGGGAAATCGCGAAGCTCTTCGCAACCGTATATGTCAGAAGCACGACGGTCCACCAAAAACTCGCGCTAAGTTTCCAAAAACAATAGCGTGAGAAGGGTTACAGTGCACTTATCTCACTTTTCCACCCAAATCTCGCGACAACTCTACTATAGTCGCGCCCTCACTCAGCTTACAACATTAACAGTCCTATAGGTCCGATACCATGTCAAGACTTGCACAGGGAAGATATGAAATGTCAAACCAACACAAGAAGAGCTCACAAGTGCGATCACCAGGAGCTCCTTAAGGCAAAATGCCACACACCAGCTTCACATTATTCTCCAATAATAAATAGATACAATTTGTTAGAGACGACAAATCATATCCCTGAATAATAGGAACTAAATGACTAAGAAAAGTAGAATGCACAAGTACATAACAACAATAACCTATTCTCCATTAATTCTAACAAAAGAGTGGAGTTTGCGAGATTCCAAAATGGATGTGAGTGTTGATGAAGGCGAGTCAAGCATATATCATATTGTTATTGTAATATGTGTTTTCACTATTTCCGTGTAAACATTAAAAGAGAGTGTTGGAAGTAATGTTTCTATATATGTATAATTGTCATTAAGAGTCACAAAGAATCATCCAGAAATCATTATTTTCAATGTATGAGTTAAAATCATTATCTAAAAGTATCAAAATCATTATTTTATATTTGTCTTATATAATTATTACTGTTGTGATCAATAATATATCAAATATGTGATTTGTTGTGTGAAATTAATCACAGTGATCTCTTCTATGGTTTCTAATAAAAAGCATATGAATACATAATTTTGACTTATGGGAAAGATTATCCGAAAATATATAAAGGCAATCCTGCTCGATTCCAAGTCCGCCAAACTAAACTCTAGACACAAGAGGCGATTAATGATCCTTGTTCACGCTACCATGGGTGGACTGAGGTGCAACGAAATTATGGGTAAATATATTAATTAATATGAAATTAATAGTGTGTTTATTTGGAGTCGTTAATAAGGCAGGAATTGTCCAGAGAGTCAAAAGTGGTTGGAATTTCGGAATTTCCAAATATAACTGGAATTTCCATAACTTTCTGGGCAATTCCTCAATTTTTCACTCTCTGCAATAACGAAATTATAGATATATATTAGTTAATATGAAATTAATGATGCTGATTCACTCGGTCATGGCTGGACTGAAGTGGAACGAAATTATGGATATATATATATATATAAATTAATATTTCAAACTTCGCCCACCACAGTGGACTGCACTGAACGGACACCGACGAATTATCATTATCTAAATGCAGTCCGGTCAGTTGTTAGCCACCAAAATCGACAAAGAATCTCACGTGTCCCCATGGCGTCAAAACGTACATAATCTTGTTAACTAATCATCTTCGCCCACCACGCTAGTGAATGGAGACCAACGCCAAAATAACCAGATGTACCAAAATCAAGGAAAAAATTCCAACTTCCCAACATTTTTTTTGGGGTTAATTTACTCGATGAATTTCAAATTTCCGCGTCTTATTTTTTATTTCTTAAGTCTGGTTTTAAAAACTCGCAAATTATCTTGAAAAATAATAGAAATTTTAGTAAAATTAATTTAACAAATTCATCAATTAATAGCAATTTTAGTAAGATTATAGTAAAATTTTCTGGAAATTTTAAGTGTGGGGAAGATTATTGAGAGCGCTGAATCTATTTCCACTATAAAAAAAACAATTCAAACACTACAACATACTGATTTTTTGAAAAAAGATTACCAAATAATTTTCAGTATGACATATAAGATGGTTTTATATATATATATATAATTGTTTTTAATGCAAACCTGTGATGTACCATAACAGTATTAAAGTATGTGGTATTGATAAGTATTGGTTTATGCTATTGTACTAAAATTTATTTATAAATTAAGAATTGATCGAATTAAGGCTTTTTTGGGTGATAACCACATTGAAATTCATTTGTCTTTTCACAAATGAATTTTGATGTGATTATCAACCAAAAAAAATCTCAGAAATTAAGAATTTTCATAGGAAATGAGAGTAATCTTTTATGGTTAAGAATATGATTTTATTTAGAGATCTCTGATTTTATTTAGAGATCTCTCTACTCACAATAAGTTTCGGAATAACTCTACTCTCGACTCCATTTACATAAATCCCGTTCCATGTTTTTTTAAATGTATATATGTTTAATTTATAAATTGATTTTTTTTATAATTAATAATAATAATTTGTACCATTTTTTTTTTTAATTTAAACAAAGATTCATATATCATAAAGTGTGTGTTTTGATGTTTGTTATGTATTGATGCCTATTAACATTTACCAAGTATTTAATGTATATAACTATACACTAATGTTCAACCAAATTTTACATGTTATATGCTCTCTTGAGGTCTAATCATTTTTATACGATCTAAGATTCTTTTTTAAATAATTAGAAAATCTATCATAACTCAGTTATCAAACTATCATTGATCCGTCAACGTAGATTAGTTCATCATTATTATTTAGAGAAAACTACACTACCTAGAATGACATAATGGTGGCCCGTAAAAAAGCATACTTATCATAAAATATTAATGATTATTTGTTATGATTTATTTTTATATGACTTAGAGTTTGTTTATTAGGTTTTTTAATAATTTGTTATTAAAGATAAATATTTATATGTTATATATTATTATGAACTATATTTTATAAGACTTATTTATATTATAGTTATAGAGATAAAATGAAATTAAGTGCAAATGGATTTATATTAGATTGTTTATTTATTATATTATTATTATTATCAAAAGTATATTGTATATTTTAATATGAAATTTAGTTTAAAGAATATGTGGAAAGAATAATATTAAAGTGTTAATAAGTAAGTAAAATAATAAATTAAATAAATTGTAATAATAAAAGATAGAAATAATGAGAAATAAATTTAATTGATAATAGATAGTTAATAAATTAATTAATTTTTTTTTTCTTTTTATAGATAGATGGATAAATAGATAGTTAAATAGTGATACTTTTATTTTAAGGTTATAATTTAGCTAGACATCAAATTGATGTATTAGACTTTCTACACCTAATCATTTGATTGCTTATAATACATATATGTTATATCCTATTTGAACCTGCAACATATAAGGAAGAAACACATGTTCTTAATTGTCAGGGCCACTCAAGCTATATTCCAAGAAAACTTGTCATTGTGGACTAGTCTACCTAATCTAGTGAATTCAAACTAGGTCCCTATTGGGGTGAAACTAGCCATTCCCAATAACAAAGATGACCACTTATTCAATTAATTACTTGGGTTAAATATAACAATGAATTGAATAGAAAATGAAATAACGCTAGTCTAAAACATCTTAACTCAAGATCTAGTAAATGTTGAGAGGCATTATATCCTCATGTGTAAATCTTGCACTCTAAAAAATGTAGGCACTTCATGGATTTGATCCCTCTTGGACCTTGATAAACCCCACGACAATTTTTTATTATAATTTGAAGTGCACCTCTCTTCTCTTGATGTAATAAGAAACTAGACGGGTTAAAAAATAAACAAAATACTAACAATATCTATGAATGTACATACTCTACCACCCTTTGGATTTAAACCTATAATCTCTTAGGAGGAAACACACATTTTTAGTCATTAGGCCCACCCAACATTACACATCTCATTAATAATGAGCTCTAATATACCCTTAGCTTCTATTGCAAAATAACTATATGATTTAGGTTCAAGATGATTGTAAATACTATGCTAAACACAATGTTCTATAAAATTAAGAAAATATCTATGTTTCTAAAAGATAAAACATCATATATTTCATTCCATAGATTTCATACGTGCAATTTCATCAACAATAATTTCTTTTGTTTGATTTCTTAAACCATGTATTTTGTATCTATGTAAAATTGTAATTTATTGGACCCTAGTTCCTTTCACAAATATGAAAAAACGATAAAAGCTAAGCCAATTTTTATGTCAAAGGAAATTTTCAAGGGGATGGAAACTCTTAAAACCATTTATTAACCCATACTTATCAACATGTATCCCACTTGGTATTCCACTCATGTTGTGTATCTACATATTGTCCACATCCCATGTGTATTGGATGCCAATTGAGTGCTTTGTCAGTGATTTCTTAAAGCATCAACCACATATGCTATGGTATGAAAGGGATCCTCTATAACTGATATTTGAGTTTTAAATGGGAAATGCTTTAATAGCAATCTTGTCGGTTGGTCTGAAAATAATCCTAAAAATAATCCTTCCTTTATTGTTTTCTCTCTTCCTCATATCCCTCCCAACTGACATATAGTTTTGAAAGTGATGAGGGATTATTAGTTCCATGCTAATTCAAGTAGCTGAGCATTCCTCTTGAATGGAGCATTTGGGCCAACTTGGAGAAAAAAAATCAGACAAATGATTATATGACAAGGTCGACAAGAAATTCTTCATCTATCCCATATCTTAGATGAACTCTACGACATTTCATCCCTATGATCCTTGCCACCATTAAATCTCAACATATCAAGAAATTTGTCTTTGGCCATGTTTGTTGTTTCCTCACTTTAGGATTAACTATCTACCAAATGTATGTACAAGAAGGTCAAGGAGAAGGGAGACTCTTTCCATGAGGGGATAAAGAAGAAGTGACAATGTAGAGATAGAATATGAAATCCTCCAACTATGGCACATGTGGGTTTGTGGAGGGCAAGTAAATAAAGTTATAAGTGCCACTAAAGTGACGAATAAATCAATAATTTTAATTGGTCAAATGAGAATCCTTTATCAAATACAATAACATTAATTGAGAACAAACATAATTATCCAAAGAATTATTTTACTTACTCTAACCACAAACATTTAAATGATCGCATTGCATAACTAATTATGTTATTTGTGATTGACAATCAATTACAATGTCTCTCTATAAACCATGTGGGTTCATATAATGCTAAAATTATAGTTAAATTTAACTAAATATATGTGAAAGAAATATATAATTAATTATAAATCAAATAAGGCATTAGTAAAGTGTTTAACATTGTCATTTCAAAATCTTCCTTAAATTCCTTAGAAGTGATTGCAAAGACTTAACTACCATGAAAGAACTCAATAAAGATAATGCCTTCAATGCCATCGTCCTTATCATTTCTAAGATTTCTCCAAAGGAGATCGTAAAGATTCTCTAACTCATGTTAAAATCATGTCAAATCCAATTAAAAAACACTTGAAAAATATTAACCATGTGAATATATACCTACTTTGTTCGAATACATAGCATAGTGAATGCTTCACCATGGTATATCTGCCACGACTGCGAAAAAACAAATTGCACATAGCCTAATCAGGTGGACTGAATTGCTACCATTAACTTAAAAAATAGAATTAATAGTTAATCCATAGGCACCACAATCAAGTGGCCCCATGACTACATAGAATTGCCACCAACAAACTTTCCATTTTCTCCGCCAGGCTGGAGCACGACTTAATCATGTGGACTGAATTGCTACTATCAACTTAAAAAAAGATTTGATTCGTTGGCCGCCATGAATGACCACCTAAAGTTTAATAATTTACATTTTTAAAGTTAATGAAGTTTTTGGCATATTGGATGGAAGAAACGTCTACACCTTGTGGAACTATCTTATGCTCTTGAAGATCCTCATCGTAATTACAATACAAAGGGGGTGTAACTTAAGATAGGGTGGAACTTAATATCTTAATGGTCAAGGTTATTCAAGTATGTGGCATATTCTAGGGAAGTGAATGGATATTTGTTAGGTAATTTACGATACAAAGTTGCTAATTATAAGAGTGGATATTGGGGTTCTATATTATGTAATGCCAAAAATTTGTTGGTCTCTTACATCAAATCATTTCGATGAATAAAGTATTACTAAGTCATTATGTTGAAGCTTAGGACTTTGTTATTTTCGATTGTTTATTTTTTTATTATCACACTTGAAACGTTTTTGGGACATCAAAAGTTTATTTGGCATGCTTTACTCTTGAGAAATTATTAGGATCAACCAAGTCATTATGTTAGAGCATATGATTATGATATATGGATTAGTTTTATCTGTTATTATCATATTTGAAACATGTTAGGGATTCCACAAATGTATTTGTTAGATTGTATTATTGGAAAATTGTTTGCGTGGTGAATGTTTGTCCACTTCTTAAAATCCCCTTCTTGAAATTTTACTATTCTCTATCATTTTTCCTGTTTCTGAGAGATCATCTTCAAAACAAATCAAATCATATTTAAGGAAGGATGGGGCTTGGTTGATATGTTGGTAAGCCTAAATCTCATAGTTTCGCCAATGAGGTGAGTGTAGCCATAGCTTAAATCTTTTGGTTTATTGTGAACCGAATAAACTAAACATCATATGCAACTTGAACCCGTTTTTGAACACAGTAGTATTGTTGTGTCTTTTAAGTACATGATAGAGTTGCCTTTAGATTTTAATATCTTCCATATTGAGCGAATGCTTTGTTAATATACAAAATGTTGATGATGACATGATGCTTGCCATGATCCTAAAGTTTCTTACACAAGGGGTTTGAACATTCACTAAAAAGTTTGCCTAAATTATATGTCTTTATCTCTCTCACAGTTTATCAAATTCCTTTTGCAAACTCATTTTAGAGGTCCACCCATGTCTGGTGGTTATGGCCAATAGGGCTATTGAGCACCTCAACCTCCACCACAGTGGGGCCTACCTCATCCACCTCCAAGGCAACAAGTAGGTTATGGGTATTCACAACTGGGACCTTACCCAGCTCAACCTCAGCGCTATTTGTCACAGCCATATGGTGGATATGCCCAGCAAGCCTCAGGTGGCTATGCTACTAGGTGGAATCAAATGCCACCTGCACCGGCTCAACAACCTCAACAAAGTGGAGATTGTGATTACTATGAACAATAGGGCTAAGCCGGTGCAACTTCCAACAATGGAAACTATGGTTATAGAAAACCACAAGCTAGAGGATATAGACAAGTAAGCTTATATAGACAGTGGTTCTATTTACAATTTTAAAGTGTGATGTATTCAAATCATAATTATAGAAATCATAAAGCCTTAAAGTTCCTAAAATCCACAAAAAGAAAAAAACAATGTACGAAATAAACAAAAATAATAACATTACCACCAAATATTTTATAAGTACCATTTCTAAAATTTCTCCGACAGAGATGTGGATGGTAAAGATTCTCACACTCATATTAAAAATCATGTCACATCCAATTATTTTTTTTTGTTTTCAAATATTAACCATGTGAATATATACGTACTTTGTTCAAACACTTATAAGCAAAGTGTAAGTGGATGCTGACGCCACAGTATGTCTGCCACGACTGGAGTGAGTTGCGACAAACCAAATTCCACGTAGACTAATCAAGTGGGCTGAATTGCTACCATTAACTTGAAAGATTGATAAAATTAATAATTAATCCATACGCACCATGACCACAGAATTGCCACCGACTTCCATTTTCTCGCACCCTGACTTCCATTTTCTCTCCCACGGCTGGAGTGACTTAATCAAGTGGACTGAATTGCTAATATTAACTTAAAATAAGATCTGATTCGTAGGCCGCCATGACTGCACAAAATTAATAATTATTTGATTCGTAGGTCGCCATGAATTGCCACTTACGAACTTGCACGGTAGTTTTCACTTACAGACTTGCAGACTTACAGACTTTTCAACTCACTGTGCTGTACAGTTGTGTTTCAGGGCACCTCTAATATCTATTTATATGTAACCCACACGCATCGGATTTGCATAACAGAGAAGCCATCGTTGAGTCGGTAAAAGGGAGAAAGAAAAGAATAGAGGTGGTTTCTCGAATATGATGATGACAATGGTGATGCTTTTGTGGTTTGCGATCATGGCAACTACAATGGCGCTGGATACTGTAACAGCAGCGACTATTAGTTTCTCAAAGAAGAAGCCATATTATTCCTCTCATATTCATGGGGGACGTGCTTTATACCATCATCATTTCTTCAACCGCGTACCAGGCCCGAGCAATTCTCTTCATCTCGATGATGACGATCTTGTTTTCCAAGAGGAAACTGCATTCACATCACCCATCGACGCACTTCACGACAGAAAAGACGTGCAGGCGCTTTTGTCCTTCAGAAATGCGGTCATATCTGATCCATATGGATCTTTCCTCAACTGGACACCACAAAACTCACACAACGTCTGCTCCTGGAATGGGATCCGCTGCAGAAAGGGCACGAATAGAGTGGTAGCCATAACACTTGCTGGCTTGGGATTACAAGGTAATCTTTCACCATCTGTCGCTACCCTTTCATTATTACGCACTTTCAATATTTCTGGTAATAATTTCTCAGGAACAATTCCACCGGAGCTTGGTCAGCTAAAAGCTCTGGGAATACTAGACCTTAGCTCTAATATGCTTTGGGGTCCTATTCCAAGATCGCTGTCTAATTGTACGCACCTTCAGTGGCTCCGACTTTCAGCAAACAGTTTGACAGGGACTATACCCACAGAATTCGGCCGTCTAGTCAAGTTGGAACATCTCCGCTTGGCCGACAATAATCTTACTGGAAGTATTCCAATTTCTCTGAGCAACTGCACCTCTCTGCAAGACTTGAGTATTGGAAACAACAATCTCACTGGTTCAATCCCTTCAGAGTTGGGTTTGCTCAGAAATCTATCTCATCTTTACCTTGAATACAACTGGTTATCTGGCGACATTCCTTTTTCCCTCAGCAACTGCACGTTTCTCCAAGATTTGTCCATTGGATACAACAATCTCGCTGGACCAATCCCTTCAGTTTTGGGTCTGCTAAGAAATCTATCTTATCTTTACTTTGAAGGAAACTCACTAAGTGGTCATATCCCTTCAACTCTTGGCAATTGTACTCAGCTGTGGTATATAGCCTTTTCTCACAACAGTTTGAGTGGAAGAATTCCTGCTGAGTTGGGGTTGCTGCAGCAATTAGAGTACCTGTATCTACAAACAAACAGTTTCGAGAATGCGATTCCTCCATTTCTGGGAAACCTCTCTTCCCTGGGGATTTTATTTTTGGGGGACAACAGATGGTCGGGAAGTCTACCACCTGAGTTGGGAAGTTTGAAAAACATTGTTCAACTGTCTATTTATGGTCCCACTAATATTTCAGGTGTGATCCCTTCCGAAATAGGAAATTGCAGCAGTTTAGAATGGCTCGATTTAGGAGCCAACAATATCCAGGGCTCCATCCCGATGAGTATATTCCAGCTTCCTCTCACCACTTTGAGTCTGCTTAAAAATAACATGAGTGGTGTAATACCTGAGGCCATTGGCAATTTGACTCAATTGTCCACTCTGTATCTGCATCTAAATAGGTTCTCCGGTAACATTCCTAAATCTATTAGCTCATTGAGTAACCTAATGGATCTAAATCTTGGCGGAAATAGGCTAAACGGCAGCATACCTCAAGGCATTGGCAATTTAAGTATGCTGCAAAAATTTTCATTAGATAACAACAATTTGGTGGGCCGCTTACCTGAAGGACTTGCCAATTTGACAAGGTTGACCAGGCTAAATCTCGCTGTAAATAATTTCACCGGTTCTTTATCAAACGAAGTCATTGCAAAATTACTTCTGTTGGAATTCCTACATCTGGGAGGAAATAGCTTTATTGGTAGCATACCAGAAGATATTACAAAATTGAGCAAGTTGACTTTTTTACATCTTGGTAGCAACACGCTAACAGGTAACATACCCGAAGGCATTGGCAAGTTGAGCAAGCTTCAAAATCTTTACTTGGATACCAATGGGCTTACTGGTACAATTCCTGAGGGTATAGGAAAATGTGTGGAACTACAACAGTTAGATTTGTCTACAAACAAGCTGAATGGAACTATCCCCGACTCTCTGGGGAACTGTAAGTCTATAGTGGATTTGGTGTTGATGAATAACTTCTTGTCAGGTAGAATTCCTCGGTCTTTAAATAAATGTGTGGCTTTACAAAGGCTAAAGGTGTCCGAGAACAAACTCAGTGGAATTCTAGATATGGACTTTCCAGGGTCTATGACCGTTCTTTCTGCTCATTCTAATCATTTTTCTGGCACTGTTCCTGCATCTTTGGCTCATTGTACCAAACTTCAATTGTTAGATTTGAGCAAAAACGAAATAACAGGTGAGCTGCCTCAGTACTTCAAATTTTTTCATGACTTAAGGGTCTTAAGTCTGGGTCATAATAAGTTCCATGGTGGTATTCCTCAGTGGATCAGAGATCTCACCCAACTACAAGTATTGGATTTATCCAACAATGAGTTCAGCGGAAAAATACCATCCAATCTTATTGGGTTAAACGGCTTCAAGTTCGTGGGAGCTTCCCAACTCAGTGGTAACACACTATATGAAGATTTAAGAATTGTAATGAAGGGAGTTGAATATGCTCTAACATATGTGCTAGCAGCAAACATCATATTTGACTTGTCTAACAATAAGCTTACTGGAGAAATACCTTCAAGTATAGGAAATCTCACTGGTTTGAGACTCTTGAATTTATCTATAAATCATATAGAAGGGAAAATTCCTGCGTCCCTTAGCAAAATATCTACTTTGGAGCAGTTAGATTTGTCCAGAAATAATTTAAGTGGAACAATACCTCAAGAGCTCTCTATATTGACCATGTTGGCATATATAGATGTTTCATGGAATAAACTTTGTGGTAGGATTCCAAAAGGAACTCAATTCTACACTTTCAATGAGACTTCATTTGAAGGAAACAAATGTTTATGTGACTATCCTTTACAACCATGCAAGGAAAAACAGAGCAATAATACAATAGAAGGCAGTAGCATAAGTAAAGGACAGGGATGGGTAGATGAACATGTTTCATTGACGGCATTGGGGTTGGGACTAGTGATTGGATTCAGTGGAGTTGTAAGTGTAATGGTATTGTGGGACAGGGCTAGACATTGGGTAATGCCTCCCAAAACACAACCATTTTATGGAGTGTATAGATTTCCTAAATAGCCTCAAAGTTTGTTTGGTCTACCTATCCTTCAGTTTCAGTTTCAGTTTCAATAATGAATTAATATTTGTATTTGTATTATTCAAAGAATTTGAGTTCTATTACCGTTACATAAATTTAATGATTTCTGTAAACAGTTTTATAACATGAATTGTGGCCAGGTTTATATTCTTCATCACATTCTTTTATCGATTAAATGCAATGGTAAAAGTATTACAATTTTGTCTACATTTATTTTTCTCTTTATTCTTATTTTGCCTCACTGTCTCATGTGGTTCACTGAAGGGTCATCTTAAATTTTGGATTTTTGGTTCTCACCAATTTATGAGTGAGTTTTTGACTTAATGGTCATGTAAATACCAGGATAGTTCTGATGGTTATTCATCATGGATAATTTAGCTATGGGTAATAATTTATGGATAATAATTTACAACAACTTCAAATCCCGGAAATCTCTTTGCAAGACTTCTTCATTGAAAACAACAACCTCACTGGTTCAATCCCTTCCATTTTGGGTTTGCTCCGAAATCTACGTCATCTTTTCCTTTAACACAACCAGCTATCTGCAGATTCCACTTGCTCTCAGGTTTCTCCATTGAATAAAACAATCTCGCGGGCCCTACCAATTATTCCTGTGACAATCATACTTTAGCATCGAACCAACTATTCCAGGAAGAATAACAGCCATTCTTCAGCATCGAACCCAATTCAGTGAATGAAGCCAATATTGTTTCTATATTAAAGTTTGCAAGGCTTACTATAAAAGATTATAACGCACAGAGAGGAGGTATCATAGTCCTAATCATCTTTAACTAACCAAATTGAAGTAATAAAAGTAAAACTTAGTCTAAAGATCGGATGGCATCATGATTGATGGTAATTTTTTTATGATCGAATTGAAAAATTGACTGATGAAGACATTCCCAAAAAATAATCAAATTGGGAAAAGGAAAAGCATATCTACTGTGTGTTTTATTAACAAAGTCAATGTGCTCCTCAATTTTAAGTGGTTCTCTAGAGAATTTAATATATGAATTGTGGTATCTTTTTCATCCCCCTCAAAAGTTAGCATTTATATTTAAGATCTTCTTCCTCATTTCCGAGGATCAAAGTTATGAATATTAATCATTATGGCGCATTTCCGAGTTATGAATATTAATTATTATGGAGTATTTGTATTAATTGATTAGATTACTTGAGTTTATTGTCTTTTTCATTTAATTGCAAAGTTTGCAAATTTTTATTGGTTAAATGTATTTGTAAGAAAAATCAAATGGTAGTATTTAGTGTTTGGGCTTTGGCTATGTTTATATATCATGAGTTTTATTGATGTTAAATTATTAATAGCAATTTAATTAATTTTTAATAATTTTCTATTTAATTATATATATAATAAAAATAGTTAATTAATTATTGTATATTTGGGGAACAAGATAGATTAGATGTCTTAACATTCTCTTTTAATCTCAAAAGTTGCATTCTATAGTGTTGAAAATGCATGAGCGTTGTTTTTGAAATAAAAAAATAGTTCTTCCCAATAGATTATTGAAGATGTGTACTTGCTAATCTCTAGATTCACAAAATTGAAGAGGAATGCCACCATTGTTGACAAGATTGGGAATAAAGTCATAGGGGTGTCAATGTGTTTGTTTTTCTAGTGGAATACATGATTCTTGGGCAATTCAATTGTTGAGCTATTGTCACGAATATAGAAGTTGGCTCATTTTCTACATGTGCAAGATCTTTCAATAGTATTCTTAGTTATCCTACATGTCATGTGACTATAATAGTTGTACATATTTAGCTTTTGTAGAAGATATCGAGATAATGGGCTTCTTCTTAAAAGCACATGAGATCGAATTTGTGACTAAAAGAAAAGCATATCATGAGGTGCCTTTCCTATGATCAATACTACTAGCAAAGTCACTGTCTTTGCATCATGTAAGGGTGTTGTCTATAGAAGTTGTTGTAATGTCCTTTTTCCGGACATTGGGAAAGGAGAGTATCTCATTAGCCTGACCTACAAATTAAAATTGATTATGGGCTATTTGAGAATTAATTAATTAAGAAGTGACTAAAGAAAAGAGAAATACTATAAGCCACTTTAACAAAAGAATAAAGAGACCTATGGTATTCTGATAGTCCATGGCTATTAAAGGAGATGAGAGCTCACTCCTTAAGCATGCATTTGGGATTATTGTTTCGTTGTCGTTGAGCTGAGCTCTTCGAGCTTGTCTAGATGAGAGCCCACATTACGCAGAGGGATAGTTTTGGTGGTCAGTGGTCCACCCTAATTGATCTAGTGAGGAGGGGTTTCGATATTGAAAAATATACCCTAGCTACTCAGAAGAGGGGGGATCGAATCAAATCCACTCTTTGGGCTTAACGTGGAGGTTGTGATGAAAGGCCAATCAGATCTCCTGCAAGTGAATATTGTTGGAGGAGTTATTTTCAGTGATTCAAATATCTTGTTGGAGTTTTAATAGGTTCTCATAATCGTATTTGGCATGTATTTCCAAATCCATATTTAATATAATAAGGTTGAGTTTATTATAAGTATTTTCTATGCTTTTCTTGACAAATTTTCACAAATTTCCATTGTGTTATTTATATTTTCGGAAATTTTATTTGTTTAAATTTTCTGAATAATTCTGAAGAGAAGATTTATCAAATATTTTAAAAAATAATTAAAAAGATTATTACAGTGTTATCAGAGTTCATTTTCTTGCGATCTTGAGGGATTTAGTAGTGGAAGGATTATCATCTGCTTCTAGAGCAAGAAATTTTAATGTAGGTTGAAACCCTAACCAATTATTATTTGCAGGTCAACCTTTTGGCCAAACAGATTAACTCAGGGGAACGAAATTCCCGATTTACTAACAAGTTGCGGGGACGTAGATCAATTATGGTTGAGGTTGAAATCATCATATTATGGAGATCAATCATCTTAATTTATTGAAATCGTGTTTGTTAAATTTCCAGGGTTTTGTAAAGTTGAAAGTATAAAGATTATGGGTTGATTTAGCAGAGAAGAAGGGTAGTAAAATTGTAAAATTATTAGGGCCAAATTCCACAACTCATGAGGGCTAAAACCGAGGGTTTATCTTGGAATAAAATCACCCAAATTGTTGAAGCCATATGTGTTGTTCCTACATTTTCTTTCTTCAGTAGCAAAGGCCAAATTGGTGGGCCATTTTACTGAAGACAAAGATATCATTGGGGGATGAATTTTGTTGATTTGATAAGGTCTGATTTAGCAAAGAAGAAAGGCAATAAATTGTCAAATTATTAGGGTCGAACTTTTCATCTCGTGAGGACCAAAATTGAGGGTTTCTCTTAGATTGAAATCACCCAAATTGTTAAAACCCTATATGTTCTTGCATTTTATTCCATAGGTAAAGAAGGCTGAATTCATGGGCCGTTTAGCTGAAGATGGAGAAATCTTCATGGGACGGATTCCCTTATTTAATTGGGGTCAATTCAACACAGAAGAAGGGCTGTAAAATTTTGATCTTATTAGGGTTGAATTCCAAATTTCGTTTTTGCAAAGTTCCATGGCGTTATTTAAATTTTCGGCAAAATTACCTATGTAAATTTTCTAAAGAATTCTGAAGAGAAGATTTATCACAAGTTTTTAAAAATAATTAAAACGATTAATATAGTGGTATTAGATCTAGTTTCTTGCTCGCTTGAGGGATTTAATAGTGGAAGGATTATCATCTACTTCGAGAGCGAGAAGTTGTGGATTTGCAGGGGCTTGCAGGAGGACTCTTAGAAATAAAGGAAAAACCCAAGAGCCTAAAGGGCACAAAATTAAAGAAGGATAGTGAGCTTGAAAAATGGAGGATCATGAATGCAAGGTAAACTATTAATATTTTTAATATTGAGGAGCAGCTAAAACACATGAAAGGGAAACAACAAAAGCATGCTCATAAGTTGCTCTTAATAAGAGTAGGAGGTGAGGCGCACTACAAATTTCTTCCAAGATACATAAGCAAGGCTTGTAGCACATGGAATTCATAATTGCAAGGGAGTAGAAATGTGAGTAATTAATAACCTTTCACATTATTGCTCAACCCACATAAGGAGAAGGTGATGGATGGATGGTACAAGGAAGCAGGAATCCAATCTTGCAGGTTGTTTGGGCGGGATGGAAAATATACCGAGATGCAAACTCAGAAGTTATAGTTATATGGAATAGTGGCATCTTAGTTATAATCAGAGTAACATAGTGTCAACATGGTGGTTTATTTCAAGTATTGTTGATGACTATTGGGAGAGGCACTCTCTGGGAATTCATGGAATCCATAGATTTTATGGTGGCAATTGACATCTTCTATGATAAGGAACCCCAATAGTTAGACTCCAGGGAGAATATTAGTGGGTACCCTATCAAATGGGAAACTTATGGGAGATTACTTCTAGCTATGGGTACAACACAATTGGAGTGTCCGAACATTAGGGATGTTAGATTCCTTATTTTAAAGTGGGATCCCAGAATTGGTCATGGCATACAGATTCTAGATTCCATCTCAGTACAACAAGGATTATTTAGGCTTGTTTTGGGCCCTAGTATAGGTGTATGAATTGATTGAGGACAAGCAATTTTAGGAAGGGAGGAGTATGATGTCACTTCTTTTGGACATTAGGAAAGGAGAGTATCCCATTAGTTTGGCTTACAAATTAAAAATAATTATGAGCTATCAGAGAATTAACTAATTAAAAAGTGACTAAACGAAAGTTTGAATATTATAAGTCGCTTTAATAAAACAATAAAAAGACCCATGGTATAGAATATTATAAGTCACTATTATAGGAGATGAGAACTCACTCATAGGCATGCATTTGAGTTGTCTTTTTTTGTTATTTAGTTGAGCTCTTGGAGCTTGTATGGGTGGAAGCCCACAATATGTTAAGGGTTAGTTTTAGTGGTCAGTTATCCAATAGTAAATGGAAAGGAAATGAATTTATCTTTCTTCTATTTTTTTAAATAAAATTAACATGGGTGGTATTGTTTACAAACTTCAGCAACAAAATTGATCCAGATTTAAACATGAATGCAACAAATTACAGAGATAACCATAAACATAGAGATGCAGCGGAAATAGCACTTCATTTCATTAATGTAAACACTGAAATATACTTACAAACAACAATGGAAATAAACCAGTTAGTGCGATGGTAGCTTATCTCTGAGAAGAGATGTGGCAGCTACATGCCTCTGAACTGTCTTACAATGAGGCTAGAAAACCTATTTATTTTTGAGAAACATGGGAAAACCCTAAACATCCAAAAACCTAACCTTAGAAGATGAAACGCCAAACTGTGTGCCCCGTTTGGGTAAATTGGTACATCAACTTCCCAGGGTTGTAACTTTGGCATATGATCTCCGTTTGATGCGTACAATATCTTGTTAGAAAGATCTATCCGAGAAATACAACTTTGGGGAGAGAAGCAATGGTCAATCCACCCACGTTGCTCCCAGGTTTCCCAAAAAACGTCGTTTAGGACCTTGAAACGGCTTCCAGAAGTTCAAGACCCAAAAAACTGCTAAAAATAGTAAATTGTGCTACAATTAAGGAAACTGAAAAGCTGAAAGAAACAATGACGGGGGTCCAAGAGGACTTGGTGGGTGGCCACCAATATCCACCTGGATCATTCCTCCCCCATTAGGAAGCAATGGTCCCCATTGCGTTGAGTTCCTCCATGAGATGAGAAAACTTCCGCTGAACTTGGTCCATAGTGAACGACTTGCCCTAGTGACGGAGTTGGTCTGCTTTGACAACTCGATACAATTGTATATTTCACTGGCGAGTGTGCTTGATCTGTGTGTCCATGATCTGATCAGTTGCAGCTTGTTCCATGCAATCTGTATTTAACTCTGTGGGTGTGAGGTGTTTTGCAATGTCGGATGTGTCTAGTAATGGTGGAAAGTATGGCCAAAGGCAGTCCACATTGAACGCTGGGTGCAATCTAAGGAATGGGGGAATGCTGAGCTGAAATGCATTTTCTCCCACAGCCTTGGTAATGGTGTAAGGACCATATCAGAGTGGTCTAAGTTTCCGATAGGCTCCGGTAAGGCATTCCTTTTGCAAATGCAAGCAGACTTTGTCGCCCACCTGAAACTTGTGTGGCACCCGACGTTGTTTATGTCGTTGCTTGTACTTGGCATTTGATTTCTCCAGAATGTCATGGACTTGCTAGCGAATATGTTGGATGTGCTCAATGAAGTTGTTTACCTTATCTGTTTTGGACTGGACATGAGTTGAATCTGCGTGAGTAGCTGCAAATGGCATGGCCACATCAATGGGACATAGTGGCTGGAATCCCAAGCCCATCTAAAAAGGGTTTTGGCCAGTTGAGCTGTGGAGAGCCCAGTTGTAGCTGTGTTGAACATAGGGGAGGCTCTCGTCCCATGTGAGTGGATGCTTTGAGTTGTACATGTGCAGAATGTGTACAATAATCATGTTGACAACCTATGTTTAGCCATCAGTTTGAGGATGGAAGGCTATGGACTTAGTGAGTTTGGTGTCCAACATCGACCAAAGATTGGACCAAAAAGTACTGAGGAACTCGTTGTCCCGATCTGAGATGATGGACTGTGGGATCCCAAAGTGTACCCACACTCGTGCAAAGAAGAGTTTGGCAGTGGCTTCTGCTGTGATAATCTTCTTCCAGGTCTCCATAATGGCCATCTTTGAGAACTTGTCGCCGACCAAAAAAACACAGTCGTTTCCATGCATAGTGGAAGGAAGGCCTGACATGTAATCCATGGAGATGGATTCCTAAGGTCGACTAGGGGTAGGCAGCGGGGTGTAGAGACCTTGCTTCTTGACGGTCGGTTTGGAAATGGCGCATGCAGTGCATGATCTGATGTACTTCCCGACATCCTGTCAAAGATTTGACCAATAGAAATACTTTTGTAGTACTGCCACCCTTTTCTCGACCGCGAAATGCCCAGCAGCCCGACCGTAGTGTGCTTCCCAAATCATCTTGGCACGCTCGCTTAAAGGAACACAAAGGTGACCCAGGTGGCATAACAGGGCATCCTGGAGTTGAAAATCTGGAACATGCCGACCCTCCAAGGGTGTCTGGTATGTGTGGCCGAATTTTGGGTTTCTTTTGTAGAGAAGTGGCCAATTAGAAGTCTCGTGCCCACAAGAGTTGAGCACGGTGGTTAATGCCATGATCGGTGGTCGACTAAGGCAATCTGCAACATTATTGGTGTTGCCCTTCTTATTCTTGATATTCAAATGGAACTGTTGCAGGTATGTGGACCACTTCTAATGGCGATCATTCTGCAATTTCCCTTGGGTCTGTATGAACTGGAGGGGTCGGTGGTCTGTGTGGATAACTGTTTCCTTCCCCAAAATGTAATTTTTCCATTTTCGACGGGCCTGCACAATGGAATACATCTCTTTGTCATATGTGGGATATTTCTGGACTGTGTCTGAAAGTGTCTCACTATGATATGCCACTGGATGCCCGTGTTCAGTAAGGACTGCCCCAATAGCATAGTTAGAGGCATCTGTCTCGACCTCAAATGGTTGTTGCAAGTCTGGCAATGCGAGAACTGGTGTGTAGCAAAGGCGATCTTTCAACTCTGTGAATGCCTTCTGTTGAGATTCAGGCCAAAAGAATTTTGCTTTCGCTCGTCCCTTGGTGATTTGACTCAAGGGCCAAGTGATATGAGAAAATCCAAACATGAACCTACAGTAGAAGTTGGCAAGACCTAGAAAGACGCGGAGCTCTGTTAGAGTGGTTGGAAAGGGGAAACTCGAATGACTTGGATCTTGGTTCGATCCACATGCACCCCCTATTCATCAGTCATGTATCCCAGATACTGAACCTGGTTCATGCCAAAAGTGCATTTCTCCAAATTGGCACACAACTTGTGTTGTTGTAGTGTTTGGAGAACTTGTCGGATGTGGTGGAGGTGCTCTTCCCAGCTATGGCTAAAGATCAGGATGTCATCCAAGTATACCACTACAAATGAGTTGGTGAATGGCTGCAAGATGTCATCCATTAGCCTCATGAAGGTTGCAGAAGCATTCGTCAATCCGAAAGGCATAGCCAACCATTCGAAAAGGCCCTCCTTGGCTTTGAAGGCAGTCTTCCACACATCAGAGGGTTTGATTGGTACCTGGATATATCCTGACTTCAAATCGATCTTTCTGGAATATTTTTCCCCCTTCAGTCGGTTCAGGAGGTCATAAATCTGTGGGATCGGGTACCTATTACAGACGGTGTTCTTGTTCAGCACCCAATAGTCAATACAGAGTCTCCAAGTCCCATCCTTCTTATGTACCAACACGATCGGTCTCCCACAGGGCGATGAACTCGGACGGATGTGACCTTTCTGAAAAAGCTCCTAAATCTACCTCTTGATTTCATCGTTCTCCAGAACGGAGCGCTGATAGATTGGTCCATTGGGTAGCGGCACATCTGGGGTCAGATCGATGTAGTGCTTAACCTGACAGTCCAGAGGAACTCCTGCGGGGGAAGTGAAGACGTCCTCGTACTCCTCCACGAACTTGCCCATCTGTAGTTTTCGTGCAGAGGGGCCCTGTCTGGAGGTCGTGGCCACCGTATTCTTCTTTCCTTGAGGGTGTATCATCAGGAAATAAAATTTCCCGGTTTTGGGAATGAGCTTACTACATTGTTTTGTAGTAACCAAAGAGACGGCAATAGGCGGTGCTACCTCCGGTATCCTGTACAACTTATTTCCCAAAGTAATAATAATAGCACGGGGCCTTGATTCAGACACAGCATGTCGCTTCCATAAGTATGGTTGTCCTAATAGTAAATCACAAACTTCAAGGGGATCAATGTCACACAATACCTCATCCGTGAAGGGCTTGATGTTGTATGGAAAGCGACACTGCTGGCTCACGCAAAGATCCCGTCCTTGGTGAAGCCACCAAATGGTGTACGGTTGTGGATGTGTTGTGGTGGGTAAGCCCAGCCGCTTCACGACCTCTGCCGAAATGAGACGCTTTTGGCTCCCGCTATCGAAAATGAACTGTAGTGGGGATCCCTTTACCCACATCTGGGAGTGGAAGAGATGCTCCTCCTCCTCTGGATCTTCGGGTTCCTCCTTCTGGATCTTCGTGGTGGAAACGGTGGCGTTGGGCTCCGCGTTGATAATATACTTCCCTTTGTCATTCCCCTTGTCAAGTTCTGACTCAGAGTCGGAACATGCATCTGATTCTAAAACCTTTAGCTCGGCCACCAGTGACTGCTTGGCCCGATACTCACTTGTGTTGTGAGTGGAGCTCTTATGGAAGGCACTGTTCCTTGCTTGCAGCTTTTGCAGGTTGCCTTGGGTCGCCCCGCCTTGGCTTTGTCCTTTTTCGGCTTCGCAACACTGTTCTTTGCTTGCAGCTTTGGCGGGTTGTCTTGGGCTGCCCCGCCTTGGCTTTGTCCTTTGTTCTCCATTAATTCTAACACTCCCCCTTAATGGAGAAAGGGTTCTTAAACACACCTAATATGTCCCTAAACAACTCAAACTTCAGTCTTCCCAGAGGCTTAGTAAATATATCAGCCATATTATCACAAGAATTACAATATTCAACACAAATCTCTTTGGACTGCACCTTTTCCTTAAGAAAATGAAGTTGAGTGTTTTTATGAAACACAGGATTGTAAGCCAGTTTGATGGAACTTTGATTATCGCAATTGATAACCGTAGTTTCTGTCTGTTCTTCTCCTTCATCTTGGAGAAGTCTGCACAACCACGCTGCCTCACATGTTGCTTTACACATAACTTGATATTCTTCTTCTTCCTAGGATAAGGCTACAGTATGTTGCTTCCCTTTGCACCAAGAGATGACCCCGAACCCAATGCTAAAGGCATAACCTGTAATTGATCTTCTATCATCTAAATTTCCCACCCAATCAGAGTCTATATAACTTGCCAAGCTAACATCAAATGACAAAGTATGAAGTTCCTTGCAGATACCTCAGTACTCCTTTTGTTGCAAGCCAATGGTTCTCATGAGGTTGAGTCATCAACTGACTCAAAACGCTCACTGCATAAGCTAGATCTAGTCTCGTTGTAGTCAAATAGATAAGACTACCAACCAACTGTCTGTACAATGTTGCATTTGCATATTTTGAACCGTCATCCACCTGAAGTTTGTTGTTCTGTTGTAAAGGCACAAATGTAGCCTTGCACTCATCCATTTTGAATTAGTCAACAAACTTTTAGCGTACTTACCCTGGGACAAGAAAGTTTGTCTTGAATCTCTCCAAACTTCTAGACCGAAACAGTGATGCATTTCTCCAAGGTCCTTCATCTCAAATTTATGTGATAACTACTGCTTGATTTCTTCAATGAGATTGTCTGCACTCCCTGTCATGATCAAATCATCTACATATAAAGAAATCAACACTATTTTCCCCTCATCATTAAACAAAGTATACAAATTAGGATCATTTTTGCTCCGTTTATAACCATGCATGAGGAAAAATGAATCAATTTTGTCGTGGCATGATCTAGGAGCTTGTTTTAAACCATACAAATCTTTCTTTAGTCTACAGACTAAATGTTCTTCTCCCTTCTTAACAAACCCCTCAGGCTACACTACGTACACTTCTTCTCTTAGATCACCATTCAAGAAAGAAGATTTAACGTCTATTTGATGTATTTTCCAATGATGTTTAGTGGCTAAAGCAATAATCAATCTAATAGTATTTAATTTTGCAACAGGGGCAAATGTTTCCTCAAATTCAATACCTTCTTTCTGGGAGTGCCCCTTTGCAACCAACCTTGCTTTATACTTATCAATAGACCCATCTGCTTTAAATTTCAACTTAAATAACCATCTTCAACCTATGTGTTGTTTACCATGAGGAAGCTTTACTAGATCCCAAGTATTATTGTTAATAATAGATTCATATTCATCTTTCATTGCTTCCTTCCATTCAGAACTCTTACTAGCTTCATAAAAATTAGAAGGTTCTGCAATGTTTGACATACCAGTCATGAGCGCAAAATCCCTATACCGAGTTGGTAACTGTTTCAGCCTGCGAGACCTCCTGACTGGTGGGGTGTCAACTATTCTGCTATGTTCTTCTCTATGTGGACTGAACAATTACCTCCTCTTTATCCTGTTGCTGCTGTTGCTGTTGTTGTTGACTGATCCATGTTTCAACATCCTCATTTACGAATCTACGAACCAAATATCTGATTTATCCTCCTCAGTGGCTAGTGCAGTCTCTGCCATAAATAATCTGACATCCTGGTTCTGATCTGCATAAGCCAAATGACCTACATGTCTTATCTGCGTGTACCTCCCCCCATCTGTCTTTTTCTTATGGAAAAATTTAGCAATATGGCCTATCTTACCACAGTAAAAGAATTTAGGAGAAGAGTCATGTTTATGTGAGGTCATACCTTGTGGTGTCCTTTTTCGTGATACGTTTCCCTTCCTGCGATCAGCAACTGCTTTCCCCTTTGGCTTGAACTTTGCCATCAATACAAGATCTGGATTTTGAGGTTTGAGAGACAACCTCCTTTCCTCTTCTTGTAACAAGATCCTAGTAGGTTCTTCAAAGCCTTGAGGCTTTTCTCTTGCATTCAATCCTGTTATAAACATCTGATAATCCTTCGTCATGTTGTTCATGGTAATTGTCACCAGATCATCATTCGCCACAGTCTGACCTATATCAGTTTGTTTATATTTAACCTCCTTTATCTGGGATATGAATGAAGAAACATACTCATTCTCCTCCATCTTGATGGGGAGAATATTCTTCCTGAGGTACAAGGTTCCCCTGGTGTTCTTGATCTCGTACATTTCTTTGAGAATCGTCCATATGTCATTCGTTGTCTTGCACTCCCGAATGTGAGGGATGATGCAATCTTTGACTGATAACTTTAGTAGCGCCTTTGCCTTCATCTCCCTTTTCTCCCAATCTTGAATCACTATATTCGATCTACCAGTTGCAGCAGTCGGCTTGACCTCGTCACCGGTGGCAATGCCATAGGCATTTTGTCCCTCAAGCAGGGTCTCGAGCTTAAACTTCCAATTTGTGTAATTGGAACCATCAAGCTTATTACTCTCATTGAGATAAGCTTCAACAATTTGATTATTCATCTTGAATGAATTAAAACTTCAATAATTTAAACAAACCTCAGATCTACCTAAAAAAAAATTGTCCCCCTTTACACAATTAATTAATTCCTCCAAATAATGTAGAATTCTTCAATTTAAAGAAGCCCCAAATGTTTTTTTTTTAATTAAAGATTTAAAAAAACTTTAATTATGCAAGGGGCCACCTCAACAGATAATGGCACATGAGCAAGCCATATTCAATATCATCGTATCCACATATTGTAAGATCATATAATATAGTCTTTTCACTTCAAACTGTCGCCCGAGGAGTTGTGCCTTGCGACCTCTCCACACTCCGCTGCCTGTCGGAATCACTACTTTCTAGGCTTGTGAGGGATGTAGAATTCCGCTACCTTCTAGATCTCCTTTGGATAGATCTACGACTATGAGAGAACTTACAAAGCCGTGCAACCACTACGCACAACAAAAACGACCTCCTCCTTGCGACAATCTTCACGCGCAACTCGCGACTTCCTCCACGACCTTGAGCGATCTTACCTTCTGAAAGTCAGCGCCAGATCTCACTTTGACGGGGTGTAGTCCACTCCAGCCTCCTCGCTACATTCAGCTGTCACGCCACATTCCTCCTTGCAACTCTACTTGTGATCTAGCCTCCTCTTTGATGCAGGTCCAACCTTCTCGGCGTCCATGTGTGCCTCCACACAGACCTCACGAAGCGCAACGACAAGGGTTATGCAGTTTTTATGAAAGGTTCTCCTCGCAGCGTCATCGGCCTTAGACTTTTTTTTCACCACGCAGCACAGCGGGCGCATTTATGCACGGGGAAATCGCGAAGCTCTTCGCAACCGTATACGTCAGAAGCACGACGGTCCACCAAAAACTCGCGCTAAGTTTCCAAAAACAATAGCGTGAGAAGGGTTACAGTGCACTTATCTCACTTTTCCACCCAAATCTCGCGACAACTCTACTATAGTCGCGCCCTCACTCAGCTTACAACATTAACAGTCCTATAGGTCCGATACCATGTCAAGACTTGCACAGGGAAGATATGAAATGTCAAACCAACACAAGAAGAGCTCACAAGTGCGATCACCAGGAGCTCCTTAAGGCAAAATGCCACACACCAGCTTCACATTATTCTCCAATAATAAATAGATACAATTTGTTAGAGACGACAAATCATATCCCTGAATAATAGGAACTAAATGACTAAGAAAAGTAGAATGCACAAGTACATAACAACAATAACCTATTCTCCATTAATTCTAACAAAAGAGTGGAGTTTGCGAGATTCCAAAATGGATGTGAGTGTTGATGAAGGCGAGTCAAGCATATATCATATTGTTATTGTAATATGTGTTTTCACTATTTCCGTGTAAACATTAAAAGAGAGTGTTGGAAGTAATGTTTCTATATATGTATAATTGTCATTAAGAGTCACAAAGAATCATCCAGAAATCATTATTTTCAATGTATGAGTTAAAATCATTATCTAAAAGTATCAAAATCATTATTTTATATTTGTCTTATATAATTATTACTGTTGTGATCAATAATATATCAAATATGTGATTTGTTGTGTGAAATTAATCACAGTGATCTCTTCTATGGTTTCTAATAAAAAGCATATGAATACATAATTTTGACTTATGGGAAAGATTATCCGAAAATATATAAAGGCAATCCTGCTCGATTCCAAGTCCGCCAAACTAAACTCTAGACACAAGAGGCGATTAATGATCCTTGTTCACGCTACCATGGGTGGACTGAGGTGCAACGAAATTATGGGTAAATATATTAATTAATATGAAATTAATAGTGTGTTTATTTGGAGTCGTTAATAAGGCAGGAATTGTCCAGAGAGTCAAAAGTGGTTGGAATTTCGGAATTTCCAAATATAACTGGAATTTCCATAACTTTCTGGGCAATTCCTCAATTTTTCACTCTCTGCAATAACGAAATTATAGATATATATTAGTTAATATGAAATTAATGATGCTGATTCACTCGGTCATGGCTGGACTGAAGTGGAACGAAATTATGGATATATATATATGGAGTTGTCTATAATGCGACTTTTTGGAGATTCCGGTGACGGAATCCGGCGGAAGAAATGAGGTTAAATCTTGATTTTTAGCAGTTAAAATGGTTTTTTAACTGCATATTTGGATTCAGCGCCCTGAAAAACCCCTGGAAGCCATTGATTGTGCAGAAACTAGCTATCAAACTAGGGATTCCAATGAATTGCTGCTGGATTTTGACCAGAAAAATCCGCCAGAAAAGCTTTCAAAAAGTCGCGTTATAGACTACTGCTATATATATATATAAATTAATATTTCAAACTTCGCCCACCACAGTGGACTGCACTGAACGGACACCGACGAATTATCATTATCTAAATGCAGTCCGGTCAGTTGTTAGCCACCAAAATCGACAAAGAATCTCACGTGTCCCCATGGCGTCAAAACGTACATAATCTTGTTAACTAATCATCTTCGCCCACCACGCTAGTGAATGGAGACCAACGCCAAAATAACCAGATGTACCAAAATCAAGGAAAAAATTCCAACTTCCCAACATTTTTTTTGGGGTTAATTTACTCGATGAATTTCAAATTTCCGCGTCTTATTTTTTATTTCTTAAGTCTGGTTTTAAAAACTCGCAAATTATCTTGAAAAATAATAGAAATTTTAGTAAAATTAATTTAACAAATTCATCAATTAATAGCAATTTTAGTAAGATTATAGTAAAATTTTCTGGAAATTTTAAGTGTGGGGAAGATTATTGAGAGCGCTGAATCTATTTCCACTATAAAAAAAACAATTCAAACACTACAACATACTGATTTTTTGAAAAAAGATTACCAAATAATTTTCAGTATGACATATAAGATGGTTTTATATATATATATATAATTGTTTTTAATGCAAACCTGTGATGTACCATAACAGTATTAAAGTATGTGGTATTGATAAGTATTGGTTTATGCTATTGTACTAAAATTTATTTATAAATTAAGAATTGATCGAATTAAGGCTTTTTTGGGTGATAACCACATTGAAATTCATTTGTCTTTTCACAAATGAATTTTGATGTGATTATCAACCAAAAAAAATCTCAGAAATTAAGAATTTTCATAGGAAATGAGAGTAATCTTTTATGGTTAAGAATATGATTTTATTTAGAGATCTCTGATTTTATTTAGAGATCTCTCTACTCACAATAAGTTTCGGAATAACTCTACTCTCGACTCCATTTACATAAATCCCGTTCCATGTTTTTTTAAATGTATATATGTTTAATTTATAAATTGATTTTTTTTATAATTAATAATAATAATTTGTACCATTTTTTTTTTTAATTTAAACAAAGATTCATATATCATAAAGTGTGTGTTTTGATGTTTGTTATGTATTGATGCCTATTAACATTTACCAAGTATTTAATGTATATAACTATACACTAATGTTCAACCAAATTTTACATGTTATATGCTCTCTTGAGGTCTAATCATTTTTATACGATCTAAGATTCTTTTTTAAATAATTAGAAAATCTATCATAACTCAGTTATCAAACTATCATTGATCCGTCAACGTAGATTAGTTCATCATTATTATTTAGAGAAAACTACACTACCTAGAATGACATAATGGTGGCCCGTAAAAAAGCATACTTATCATAAAATATTAATGATTATTTGTTATGATTTATTTTTATATGACTTAGAGTTTGTTTATTAGGTTTTTTAATAATTTGTTATTAAAGATAAATATTTATATGTTATATATTATTATGAACTATATTTTATAAGACTTATTTATATTATAGTTATAGAGATAAAATGAAATTAAGTGCAAATGGATTTATATTAGATTGTTTATTTATTATATTATTATTATTATCAAAAGTATATTGTATATTTTAATATGAAATTTAGTTTAAAGAATATGTGGAAAGAATAATATTAAAGTGTTAATAAGTAAGTAAAATAATAAATTAAATAAATTGTAATAATAAAAGATAGAAATAATGAGAAATAAATTTAATTGATAATAGATAGTTAATAAATTAATTAATTTTTTTTTTCTTTTTATAGATAGATGGATAAATAGATAGTTAAATAGTGATACTTTTATTTTAAGGTTATAATTTAGCTAGACATCAAATTGATGTATTAGACTTTCTACACCTAATCATTTGATTGCTTATAATACATATATGTTATATCCTATTTGAACCTGCAACATATAAGGAAGAAACACATGTTCTTAATTGTCAGGGCCACTCAAGCTATATTCCAAGAAAACTTGTCATTGTGGACTAGTCTACCTAATCTAGTGAATTCAAACTAGGTCCCTATTGGGGTGAAACTAGCCATTCCCAATAACAAAGATGACCACTTATTCAATTAATTACTTGGGTTAAATATAACAATGAATTGAATAGAAAATGAAATAACGCTAGTCTAAAACATCTTAACTCAAGATCTAGTAAATGTTGAGAGGCATTATATCCTCATGTGTAAATCTTGCACTCTAAAAAATGTAGGCACTTCATGGATTTGATCCCTCTTGGACCTTGATAAACCCCACGACAATTTTTTATTATAATTTGAAGTGCACCTCTCTTCTCTTGATGTAATAAGAAACCAGACAGGTTAAAAAATAAATAAAATACTAACAATATCTATGAATGTACATACTCTACCACCCTTTGGATTTAAACCTATAATCTCTTAGGAGGAAACACACATTTTTAGTCATTAGGCCCACCCAACATTACACATCTCATTAATAATGAGCTCTAATATACCCTTAGCTTCTATTGCAAAATAACTATATGATTTAGGTTCAAGATGATTGTAAATACTATGCTAAACACAATGTTCTATAAAATTAAGAAAATATCTATGTTTCTAAAAGATAAAACATCATATATTTCATTCCATAGATTTCATACGTGCAATTTCATCAACAATAATTTCTTTTGTTTGATTTCCTAAACCATGTATTTTGTATCTATGTAAAATTGTAATTTATTGGACCCTAGTTCCTTTCACAAATATGAAAAAACGATAAAAGCTAAGCCAATTTTTATGTCAAAGGAAATTTTCAAGGGGATGGAAACTCTTAAAACCATTTATTAACCCATACTTATCAACATGTATCCCACTTGGTATTCCACTCATGTTGTGTATCTACATATTGTCCACATCCCATGTGTATTGGATGCCAATTGAGTGCTTTGTCAGTGATTTCTTAAAGCATCAACCACATATGCTATGGTATGAAAGGGATCCTCTATAACTGATATTTGAGTTTTAAATGGGAAATGCTTTAATAGCAATCTTGTCGGTTGGTCTGAAAATAATCCTTCCTTTATTGTTTTCTCTCTTCCTCATATCCCTCCCAACTGACATATAGTTTTGAAAGTGATGAGGGATTATTAGTTCCATGCTAATTCAAGTAGCTGAGCATTCCTCTTGAATGGAGCATTTGGGCCAACTTGGAGAAAAAAAATCAGAAAATGATTATATGACAAGGTCGACAAGAAATTCTTCATCTATCCCATATCTTAGATGAACTCTACGACATTTCATCCCTATGATCCTTGCCACCATTAAATCTCAACATATCAAGAAATTTGTCTTTGGCCATGTTTGTTGTTTCCTCACTTTAGGATTAACTATCTACCAAATGTATGTACAAGAAGGTCAAGGAGAAGGGAGACTCTTTCCATGAGGGGATAAAGAAGAAGTGACAATGTAGAGATAGAATATGAAATCCTCCAACTATGGCACATGTGGGTTTGTGGAGGGCAAGTAAATAAAGTTATAAGTGCCACTAAAGTGACGAATAAATCAATAATTTTAATTGGTCAAATGAGAATCCTTTATCAAATACAATAACATTAATTGAGAACAAACATAATTATCCAAAGAATTATTTTACTTACTCTAACCACAAACATTTAAATGATCGCATTGCATAACTAATTATGTTATTTGTGATTGACAATCAATTACAATGTCTCTCTATAAACCATGTGGGTTCATATAATGCTAAAACTATAGTTAAATTTAACTAAATATATGTGAAAGAAATATATAATTAATTATAAATCAAATAAGGCATTAGTAAAGTGTTTAACATTGTCATTTCAAAATCTTCCTTAAATTCCTTAGAAGTGATTGCAAAGACTTAACTACCATGAAAGAACTCAATAAAGATAATGCCTTCAATGCCATCGTCCTTATCATTTCTAAGATTTCTCCAAAGGAGATCGTAAAGATTCTCTAACTCATGTTAAAATCATGTCAAATCCAATTAAAAAACACTTGAAAAATATTAACCATGTGAATATATACCTACTTTGTTCGAATACATAGCATAGTGAATGCTTCACCATGGTATATCTGCCACGACTGCGAAAAAACAAATTGCACATAGCCTAATCAGGTGGACTGAATTGCTACCATTAACTTAAAAAATAGAATTAATAGTTAATCCATAGGCACCACAATCAAGTGGCCCCATGACTACATAGAATTGCCACCAACAAACTTTCCATTTTCTCCGCCAGGCTGGAGCACGACTTAATCATGTGGACTGAATTGCTACTATCAACTTAAAAAAAGATTTGATTCGTTGGCCGCCATGAATGACCACCTAAAGTTTAATAATTTACATTTTTAAAGTTAATGAAGTTTTTGGCATATTGGATGGAAGAAACGTCTACACCTTGTGGAACTATCTTATGCTCTTGAAGATCCTCATCGTAATTACAATACAAAGGGGGTGTAACTTAAGATAGGGTGGAACTTAATATCTTAATGGTCAAGGTTATTCAAGTATGTGGCATATTCTAGGGAAGTGAATGGATATTTGTTAGGTAATTTACGATACAAAGTTGCTAATTATAAGAGTGGATATTGGGGTTCTATATTATGTAATGCCAAAAATTTGTTGGTCTCTTACATCAAATCATTTCGATGAATAAAGTATTACTAAGTCATTATGTTGAAGCTTAGGACTTTGTTATTTTCGATTGTTTATTTTTTTATTATCACACTTGAAACGTTTTTGGGACATCAAAAGTTTATTTGGCATGCTTTACTCTTGAGAAATTATTAGGATCAACCAAGTCATTATGTTAGAGCATATGATTATGATATATGGATTAGTTTTATCTGTTATTATCATATTTGAAACATGTTAGGGATTCCACAAATGTATTTGTTAGATTGTATTATTGGAAAATTGTTTGCGTGGTGAATGTTTGTCCACTTCTTAAAATCCCCTTCTTGAAATTTTACTATTCTCTATCATTTTTCCTGTTTCTGAGAGATCATCTTCAAAACAAATCAAATCATATTTAAGGAAGGATGGGGCTTGGTTGATATGTTGGTAAGCCTAAATCTCATAGTTTCGCCAATGAGGTGAGTGTAGCCATAGCTTAAATCTTTTGGTTTATTGTGAACCGAATAAACTAAACATCATATGCAACTTGAACCCGTTTTTGAACACAGTAGTATTGTTGTGTCTTTTAAGTACATGATAGAGTTGCCTTTAGATTTTAATATCTTCCATATTGAGCGAATGCTTTGTTAATATACAAAATGTTGATGATGACATGATGCTTGCCATGATCCTAAAGTTTCTTACACAAGGGGTTTGAACATTCACTAAAAAGTTTGCCTAAATTATATGTCTTTATCTCTCTCACAGTTTATCAAATTCCTTTTGCAAACTCATTTTAGAGGTCCACCCATGTCTGGTGGTTATGGCCAATAGGGCTATTGAGCACCTCAACCTCCACCACAGTGGGGCCTACCTCATCCACCTCCAAGGCAACAAGTAGGTTATGGGTATTCACAACTGGGACCTTACCCAGCTCAACCTC